>NW_010583631.1:60586-97146 GCF_000705375.1 Tinamus guttatus
CGGGCGATGAGTGACACAATGCACTTCACTCATGGGAAGGAACTAGGAATAGGTTTTATTGATAATGACAGTGGTTTCACGAGATTCTATGGCAAGGTCACTTATTATTTACTGCATGGAGGTTCTAGATACACACAGAATTACCAAGGACACCCTCCCATTGGGTCACGAGGTTCAGAATGGACCCCCTTGCTTTCCAAACTCCTTCTGAGAGGAGTCTGAGTACGGCTGGTTCCAGTCCTAGTCCCAGACCTGGTCAACGGCTTATGAGTAAGAGATTTGTGCACAGTTACAAAGTAAAGTTTACAAGTTCAAAAAGAGAAAGGCTATAGTCATTTATCACGAATCTGTAGTGGGAAGGATCTCTTCTTAACCCCAAGGAGTATCCTTGAGAGGCGTCCCTGCTCAAGGGGAGATCCTGGCGTGCAGCCTGCTGCAGTGCAAGGAGAGCTCAAGGGGCTCTCATGCTGTTCCCATATTTATGGGACAATTGACTGATAGTCATTCTTTCAATTCAGAAATGACTGCTGGCTTCTGTACGCACACTTCGCCTTATCTCCCCAACAGGATGCAGCCATCAGGACTGTTAATGATGGTTAATGTCTGAGTGGGGGAAGAAATCGGGGAGGTAACTACCAGGATCAGATAATGTGGTAGTTAACACCTGAATAGAGACACGTGTGAGACACGTGTGAGAATCAGGAGCTGGGGAAGGAGCACATCCATCACAACTGTACAAGACAGGTACTGCAATGCACTCCTGCATTTGAAAAGGGAATAAAGAATAGTGAAGTGCACAACAC
The DNA here is from genome assembly GCF_000705375.1 of Tinamus guttatus. The sequence goes on from NW_010583631.1 coordinate 61,390, forward strand.
TGTGAACTTTTTAGGCTTCCCGGGGATTTTTCCTTCAGTGACTGTCCCAAAGACATCCTGTAATATGGTTTTCAGAATGTTTACACAAAAATTCATCTGTTTCTAATCGAAATATCAGAATGTCCCAACAAAGGATATTCCTGATGCTCCAAAATATTTCAGGTGAGTGAGATTCTTATATCCCCATATGCAATTATTGAATCCTACTTCATAACAAAATCTTTATTTCCAGTAACAAGTCTAAAATTCCCAGTACCATGCTAATTATTATCTGTGAAAAGTTTGAAAAGTGTCTTTTGATGATCCTTTCATATTGGTTTCTTCCTTCTTTAAAATAAAAAAAAGGGGGAGAGAGAGATAGAGAAAACACTTTGGATCCATGCTTTCACTTAATTCTCACTGCGAAGGATATATGCTACTCTTCGTAATAGTTGTGGCTATTGTGATACTTCATCTACTACCTTAAAATATGTTAAAGGGAAGGAACTCTCTGTTTGGAAAAATAATGTCTCTTTTTTATAGAAATCAATCTGGAGTGAAGGGGAGAAACTGGAATCAATATGTGTCAGAAATAGGGATCATGCACAGCCTGAGAAAGTAAGAGACTCCAGCCCCATATTAATCTACTCCCACGCTCACATCTTCTCCTCACAATAGAAATATCTTTAGTCATTGTTCCATTTTCTTACTCTCCAGACAGCCTCCTCCCGTAAAAGCCTCTGCAATGATAAGGTCTTCTCCTTCTGATTGGAAAGGTAGGGAAGTTGGACACTCAAGTCCTCCCAAAACATTGTTCTCCCTACACCTAAATACTCCCACTAGGGGAGACCCTTCTGCAGACAGACCAACATACCCAAACATGCTGTGGAAATCGCTCCCACTTCCTCCAGGGTAGCTCCAGTGACATCACCTGTTCTGGTAGCATAAAGGACCGAAGGCCTCAGCTCACTCTGGGGCAGTAGACTCATGTGGAGAGCATAGTCAGACCCTCCAGGGCTACCAATGCCCTTAGACTTGGCCAGAGAAGATATATAAATAGATGCAAAGGCTTATGCTTCTCTCCTTGAGGCCCTTGGAGAACTGCTGTAAGCCCTAAATCTGGACAAAAGAACACAATCCAGTGCAGGGGACACAGTCATAAAACCTTTGGCTAATCCTGACCAGCTGACAGATGCAGAAACCTTCCTGCTTATTTGGACTAGAAGTCTCAGGGGCCAGCTCAAATTCACATTTATGCCACCACACAGGCATCCAAAAATATTTCCATCCCGATGGGGCTGGTACCCAAGCGTGAAGAAGTAGCATCTGAAGGTGGGCTCACCTGACTCCAGCAGTAGCCAAAGCACTCCCCACTCACTGGCAGTAATCAAAACCTGGAGGTAAAAAAAAGTATAAGTGAGAGGAAGTGCATCAGGAGAATGCGCCAGGGCCTATTGCATTTCTAAGGCTGTTGTGTTGAAGAGAACAGATACTATTAACAGTGAGTCCTGGACTGTGTTTTGTGATTTTCAGTGATGGGAGTGGAAAGCCTGTAAGCCCTCCTTGGACAACCCTCACATTTGTGACTGGTCTCTTTTCTGAAACTGAAGTCCATGTCTAGGGCAGTTTCTCCATGGCAGGGAAGTTCCTTTCAGTCAAAAGCAATGTCTCCTTCACATCAGCAGAAGTGTTTTTCCAAAGGAAAGAAGGGTATAAGCACCAACTCCAGCAACAAGCTTGCAAACTTCTGACCATCACCACTTCAGTGTTCACAATGAAAATATCCTTCTTTTACTGTACACAGTTAAATTTATGAATAATAGATAGCCTAGTTCCCTATTCACATAAACTCTTCTGAACACTAATTCACTAATTGACTGCCCCTGTCTATGATGATTTAGTAATAGCCACAGAGGTTTCTTAAGCCTTTTGAAAGAACATTGTTGAGATTATTTCTCTGAAACATTAGATAAATGCGAATTTTGGAAACATCGTAAATTGCAAATGAGGAATATGAAAACTGAATTTGAATAGAAGAATTTTATGTGAACACACACGCACACACACGTACACTCAAAACAGCATCAGCAAACCTTAAGGAAATATGCACTGCTTCTCTGTCATTATCAATATTCTGTTGGAAAAGAGTCATTATCCCAGACCATGTTTCCTCCATCTGTGATATAATACACAGATATTATCAAATTGAAGTGTGGTTAGGGAGGTGAAAGAAATAATTGTTCTATATGAGAACGCATTTGGAAAAAAAAAAAAAAAAGGTTATTTGGGTGGTCACTACTGAAAATATATCCTGGAATATTTCAGTCTTAAACATCTATCCAATACTGATTTATATTTCCTAGCTTTGAGACTAAAATTCCATTGGTGTATTGGAATAAGATTTGAGGATACTCAAGGTCTTCTGTCGGTTAGGGAGGTGAAAGAAATAGTTGTTCTATATGAGAATGCATTTGGAAAAAAAAAAGTTATTTGGGAATAACTGGAATATTTCTGTCTTAGACATCTATCCAATACTGATTTATATTTCCTAGCTTTGAGACTAAAATTCCATTGGCGTATTGGAATAAGATTTGAGGATACTCAAGGTCTTCTGTGGAACCCATCTTCTTTCTGTACTGAGGCACAGATCCTCTCTTCCTCTTATTTAAATAAGTTTCTTTGCACCAAGCACAAAGTACTCTAGGTGACCCACTTAATCTTATTGCTTCTGAGAAACCCACCAATTAAAAGATACATTGGCTAAGTTGTTTTGGCTCCAGAGGGTGCTTCTGCTACGTTCATCACTGTTTCCTTGAGTCCTTTGTCCTCAAGAAGCAGCACAGACTAAAGCAGTATCATTATTTCAGTGGTTACTACTTTAGAAACAACTGCAAGCTTGCGATAAGCAAAGAAGAAATTTTGGTGCAAAACAGCACCAAGAACTTGAACTCAGTATAATGCAATGTCAGAGTGCATAAACCGAAGGACGACCTTACTCTGGACTTTTTCAAAGCAGCTTTGTTCAGCTTGGCTGGAATTTGGGCACTGAGAAAGATCTTTGACTAGAGATCCTTGCATATATCAGCCTGTCCAATGATACTAAAGGGATGAAGACAATTTGGCAAGACACTTCTTCACATAGATCTTGCACAATTCATGGAGGTTAAAAAGGAGTTGTGAATGGTCAGGACACACTGCCCAACAAGTCTGTCTCAGCTCAGAGCATGCTAATTTCAGTCATTCCTCCTTCACCGTGAACTAGAGGCACAGCAGTTACTTTGACCCACTTGCAACACATACATGTTGAGCTTGGGTTCTGGACCACGTGTCCACAGCCAACGCAAGAAGAAGGACCAGCATAACTGCTATGGAGCAAGCAAGAGTTACAGTGGAATGAATCCCAGAGCAGAGTTCAGACAAAGTGCTGGAGAAGAACATATCCCACCACATTTTGGTCCATAAAGTCACTGGAATAGTCCAGGCACTGAAGGATTTACATTTGGATACCTTTTTTGTTTTTTCTATATGAGCCAACAGTACATGTAGCAGTGTCCTGCCTACCTCTAGGCTTTAGGGAGTCTGAATGCTCTTCCCATGTCAGCTTGCAAGTTCTACCCACAGAAAGGGAAAAAGCAAATGCAGGGGAGTAGCCAGTCAGGAGCTGAAACTTGCTGACATGCATGGGTCTAGGTAACCCTGGGACTGGTTACGGTATATATGCATCAGTAAGTCCAGAAGTACCATTCCTAGGAGAAGGTAAGAGAGTCTATTCACTGTACCATTTTCTTATGGTGATTGATTTGCTCTGACAATATTCACTCATGTAAAGTCTAGTAGGAATTAATCCTACTCTTTTTTTCTCTCACATATTTTCCAGGTTCCCTACATGTATCATGGAGACCATATTTGACTGACATTTTAACAGAAACTTAAAACCCCGTATTCCTTTCTTTAGAACTCTCTGCCTTACTATTTGTTACTCAAGTTTGTAAATGTCTGTCATCTTCCTGTCAGCTTCTGTGCACAGATGTACACACCAGTAAGGACAGATCCCTTCCATCAATAAAAGATGCTTTCATGACTTTTGCATTGGTTAGTGATTTCCTTTCCCAATTTCCTTCCCAATTTCCTTACTGGAAATTTTAAATCAGACCACAACTTAGAAGATTCAATGCTGAATTTGTGATGAAAAAACAACATTTTTTCCAGTGGTGAATTTTCTCTGTATTTCAGAGACAAAACTTGAGCAATATAATCCTGATTAACACACGGTTCAAAATACTGTGATTTCACATCTTATGTAATTAGCAAAGTGTATATTTAAAGATATTTCACATGGCTGTTCCAGCACAACATTTCTATTAAGCCTTAGTTTCTCAGGCATTGCTGAATTTTATGAATATAATGTTAAAATAAGTCTAATTCAGTAGACTTTAAAATCCAGCTGACAGTACTCACTCAAATATGAATATGTACCTGATTTCCAGCTCTGGAATTGAATCTTTCCAGGTGTGAGTTTCCATCTTACTGGCTAGCACAGATTGAAATTTGCTAACAAATCACACAAGCACACACAAACACCAAAATATCATAGAAAATTGCAAGGTATGGTGTTTAATAAGAAGATAGGACAAACTGCAGTGATGAGAAAAAGGGCTTGGCCAGACAGGTGTGCTAACAAGCAACTTGTTTAATGCAACAAGTCCTTTTTATTTCCCCCCTTTTCCATTTTCCCAAGTTTGTTCCTCCTCAGTCCTCCCTTGATTCCTTCTTTCTCCTGCCTTTAGTCCTTCTCCTAAACATAAAAATTTTTGATTTTCTCATTCTTATCACTTTTGTGATAAGTTTCCAAGGAGGCTCATGAATGAGCCTTTCTTATTAGTCATAAGGATCTGGTCAAATTTCTTCAAGGCTTTGAATGGTTCCTTCTGTGTCACCTCAGCCAGTGACCTGGGAGTTCTGGTCTTTGGCACTGCTTTCCTTAACTCCTGTTTGCTGGATTTTTTTTTTTTTTTTTTTTTGTATCTAGCTGTGGATTACTATTTTTCGTGTCTCTTGTCTTTGTTTTTATGTTTTTTTTTAATCTATATACTGCATATTCTTTAGTTAGATATCTCAAACCAGATGACTGTACATTGCAGGTATATACATATCCTTCCAAATATGCCCATATAAGCTATCACTAAAATTTATTTGTATGCTTCTCTCTTGATTCTGAAGCTAGAACAGACAGTTCATTATCAAATTTCCCAGATCTTGCTTATAACCACATTAAGGACACAATGAAACTTTTTCAACTGAAAGGGTCCAGTGTATAACTCTACTGAGAATCTTAATTTTCTACATTATATCTAAAATTTCAGCCAACTTTTTTAAAAATTTATTTTAGCCAGTAACAAAATAACAAGGTACTTCACAACTCAAGAAATTTTATTAAGTTAGCCTATCAGATGCCTATTTCAACCATTATTCAACCCTTTTTGTCCTGTATACAGGTCAGCAGCCATTTGTTTCCTGCATTCTAAAACTGCAGTCTCCTGTGTCGTCAGAACATTTCAGCCCATCACATCCATTCCAAGGAGTATTCTATACGGAAAGAAAGGTCTACAACTTCTCACAAAGTCTCTGTCTTTTTCCAGTTAAAGTAGATTGACACTGCTAGCGTTTCCACTAACATCACATGAACAGGGCCATACATAGAACTGCAGGGAAGACCAAGCCCAAGTGCAATTAAATGCATTTTCTCTACCATGATTGTAGAACAGATGGTTCATGAAATCTCAAACAAGCCTCAAGAGCATAGTACCAGACCAAATACAAAAAGGCAGAGATATAATTGCCTTTAAAAACAAGCAAAAAATACAGAGGCAGGACTACAAGATACCAGAGGAATCATACCTGCATACGCAGTTCTGAAGTAAGGATCCAGTACATCCAGTTGGTTTTGCTGCTGCTTTGTATGCGATCTGCAGACATCTCTGAAATGTGATCAGTCATGAGCAGCTACACTAGCCCATTACCCAAGTCCACAGGTGTCCAAATTCTGCTCTAAAATAGGTTATACTCTCCTGTTGAAGTTACATTTGTTAGTAATTGATTGTTTGTGATTTGAATTTATACACTTGCAGCCTCTGGTGTCATCCTACGCCTGTACTTAAGGGGCCTTTGATAAAATTAGTGGGGAGGGTGGTACAGCAGCACGCAGGACATGACTTCCTGATAATTAGTGTTTCATTAGCAAAACCTAATAATGCATTCAGGTCTGTTCAGGGCAGTTCACACTACAGAAATTAAGATCCATTGGAAGCAGAGAATGGATAGATACAGGATTAAGGTTTTATCGATACAAATTCACTGTTGCATTATGCATTGACTTGTGACTTGCATTATGACTTGTGCATTATCAATTTTGCTTTACTACAATGATGTACACATGGAGAATATCCACAAAACTGATATATGAGGGCCTACTATTGTTATCTCAGGAGAAGCCCAAGTTCCCGTTAAAAACGTGCTTTTTGGGTTGCCCGCTGAGACAGGGAGACCTATATGAAGTTCCTGACCAAAATATCTAAAAGTGAGAAGAACCATCAAGAGGCAGCCACACTCATTAGAATGGCATACACAAGCTCCTACTCGGTAGCTTTCTGATCCCTTTCAGCTCAGACCCTGTTATGAGAGGTCTCCGTTGACTGGGATGATCATCTTCAGAGAGGTCATCATTACATATCATTACATACTGTTCCGGACCCTAAAAACCTTCATTGACTGGGTGGGTTTCCTGCATCTTAAGGAATTTTCTTCCCTCTCCCTACCCTATGCCCTTGATGCCATGTCTTCAGGAGACAAAAGCTGACACACAGCCTTCAACTCTTTAAATACTAGACTAGCTAAAGAGGGAGGGAATAAAGATTTACAAGATGCTCATCCATACCCTTAGTAATCCACTACAAGCAGAAAAATAAATGTATATGCTCTTATATATGGTTATTCCTAATTAAGAGAGACCTGCAAACGAAGGCAGTAGACAGGTAGAATAAGGAAAGGAACTTTGACACAATAATTACACGAGATAAGAATTAAACATAACCCATGAACAAACAAAAAAAAAAGAGATAACCTGTGAGTCAGGTTAATACTAATTAGTCACTGAGAATTTTATAAGAAAAGCCATAGGTTCGAATATTCTAATATTTGTATTTCTGGCAGCTAAAAGCCTGAAAGAAAAGTTTTTGTGCTAGTATTATCTGGGCTCCAGCTAAAACCTCAATCCTATGAGAATTTCAGTATTTCAAAATTCAATGTTTTAAAATTAATTCGTGTTTTGAGGAGAAAGAAATACATTTTCAGTAAGCATTACAAGCTAAATTCTAAGCTCACACTAAGAGTTGTGTAAGGAATGTCACACAATATTCATATTATAACTTTTGACTGCAAACTTAGCCTACAGAGTTTTATCTGCTTTTATTCAACTCCTGAAGACTTTATTGTTTTAATTCAAAACACTCTCTCTACAGCTACCTAGAAGGAGGTTGTAGTGAGGCGTGGGTCAGTCTCTTCCCCAGGGTAGCTACTGGTAGCATAAGAGGAAATGGCCTCAAGATTCACCAGGGGAGGTTCAGGTTAGATATTAGAAAAAAATTCTACATGGAGAGAATGGTGAAGCATTGGAACAGGCTGCCCAAATGGTGAAGTCATGGAACTTGGCAGTGTTTAAGAAATGTGTAGGTGAGCCACTTAGGGACATGGTTTAATAGGCCTGATGGCAATGGATTTACGTCTACAATTCTATGATAGGCAAATAGTCTTTATTTTAAGAAATCTGTTTCACTCTGTTAGTAATCAAAACATTTTCAGCAAGTCTGGACATAGATGCAGCACTTTTTTAGAAGGTATGTAGCATTAGCACATTCAATTCTTTGGTCGTACACTGACTTTCTGATAGTCATTATAAACTCTGTTAGCAGTTTCATTAAAATGTTGCTGCTGCCCAAAACTGAGTCAACATTAAATAAGACTTTACTGAGGGACTAGAACACTAGAAAGCATAAATGCACAGAATTTGTGAGGAAAAATGCATGTACACATGCTCATATGATGATGCATAGCCTAGGATGAGTGGCTGACCAGTCCCAAATCCCTTGGGCATGGAGAAGGTGAGGGGAGGTCTGGATAGCCAAGAGCTAGCAGGAACCATAGAGGGTGTGCTCCCGGTGCAAATCTTCCCATTTCCATATGTTTCCAGATGGTTTGCAGCCTTTGGCTTCTGCTACTTGGTTTAGCTACACTCAGCACTGCTAGTCCTTTTCTGCTCCTCTGTTATTTTTCTGTTGTGAAGATGATTTATTATTATTATATTTAAAACAATCTTTTTGCAGTGCTCAAGGTTGTACTTCTTCAGTGAGCGACGACTATCAGCAAATTCTTTACGACCTTAGGGCATCTGCTTTCAACCTGTGCCCATATTTTCAAAGCCTCCGTTATGATGGAAGATTTATGTGTGGGATGATAGACAGCAAGAGATATGTTATATTAAGGACTAGATCAAATTGCAGTTTCTAAGGTTAGGGACTGATACTGATAACAAGCCTGGTAGGTCAAAACTGCAAAGTTAACTTAAGGCAAAGTTAGCATCAAGCCTGTGGCTCCTTAGTAGCAAAGGCAATATTGTTCTTACTGAGTCACCAGGCAACGCTGTTATGGAAAAATGTAGAACATCATTGCAGAGCCAAAAACTCGAACGAAATCTTAAAGAGCTAAACCAAAGAATTGCTACTAGTTCAGACTTAATTATCACAGCAAAAGAAAGGCTGCTTTAACAGAAAGAAAAAAAAAAGTCTTAATAAGAATCTTAATATTGTTTTACGCACATTCACAAATATTGACTCTTTTCTATGCTTGCTCTTTCACTGCTACTCCAGGTCCAGTTATGGAGGCCAGGCTGCAAGCAGCAGCCAGAATGCAGTGGGCTATCACTGAGCAGGCATTTGTGTCACGATGAGGAGCACAGTGAGCGGCATTCATGAGGGAGCATCCTGGAGTCGGCTCCTTTGCAGACTGGAACTTTCCATAGGGACCAGCAGGGTATAGAGAGTCTCACTTTGAAAGATCTTGGTTGTGGCATTTTGTTCAATATTGCACACACTCATGGAACAAGCTGTTGCCCAAAGGAGTAAGTAGACAGATGTAAGCTTAAAAATTATTTTTTATTGGGAGTAGTAGGTCAAATACAGGGGAGAAAATGCACAGATTTCAGGAGGAAAACATACTTATATATATGTACATATAAAATCATACTTTCATTGCAACTGGGTGCTGCAGAAAAGCCGGGCCAGTAAGAGTCAGGGTTCCCAGAAGAGATGGCACTCATCTGGAACCACCCCCCTGCACAAGTGCAGAGGAAGTAGAAATGCAGCATGTCAGCAAACCAAATTCCCCTGGCTGCTCCTGGTCTCTGCTCTTTTATATTTCTCCAAGGTCATTTAAATGCTTCTGGCCTATCAAACCCAGTCTCCTTGGGAGCAGCTGCCCTCGCACAGCCCAGCTGTGCACAGTCTGTCTCTGTCTGGGGCCCGTCTCCTGCATGGTGCATTCATTTTAACTCTTACGCATCTAATAACTTCCTAATGCAGGAACTGTCACTTAAGAGCAAGTAGAGTTTGGCACGCAACACAACAGAATGACTCTAAAAATCTCTCTTTGAAGTTGTCTAGAAAAGATGCATAACCTCACAGAGCCACCCTTCAATCTTTTGGGTGGAGAAAGAACTAGAGAGAGAACAGAAAGGGGAGACCATATAAAGACTACATAGGTGGCTATATAAATTGCATAGGAAAACGTGGGGAGAAGGGAATAGGAGAAACACAACTGAGGACACAAACCTAATCTATCTGAAATAGTACTGACTCCTGTCATAATATTATTCTGTGGTTTCAAAGCTCTGGGTATCTGAAAGCAAACATAGATAAATGTTTACTTTTGCTAAACTTATGTTTTTTCTAATCCCTACTGCACCATTTCCTTAGTCATCTAGCCAGAGCGTGGCTTTGCCATCCCATCAGGAGCTGAACATTCGAATGAAAATAAGCAGATAAGGAGTGAGCAGCCTAAGCCATAGGTATCTGGAGGGTCTGCTTCACACAAGCAGTGACAGTACCCTGGGACCATGTGCGTTTAGCTGCTCTGATACTCCTGCATCTGATCCCTAGCAGTGATCAAAATGCTGATCACTCTCAAGCTATGCAATCACTATTCTGTACTTGATTCATTTCCTTCTGACTCTAGCTAATGGGTTATGATAGATATTCTTAAAATTCCCATTTTTAAGTCTTCGAATCTTGTTTCAACTAAAAGGTTTGTCAGAATCAGGGGTGCATCCTGCCAATGCCTTTTTTTCCAAGACACTAAGCAGTAAGCCCAAGACCAAGCAAGTAAGCCCGAGACTTTCTCAGTGTTCAGAATTAACACACACAAATGTTGCATTTAAGGAATTAGTTTTGACAAACCCAAATGACCTACTCTTGCTCTTTTTCAAGTCAACAGTAGAATTACCACTGACACCAGCTGTGATGGGAATCTCTAACTCATCAAGGTTATGCAAGCTGTACACACAACCTGATACATCACTACATACCAACCAGAACTGGCCTGTCTGCTGGCCCAGGAAACAGGGCAACCACATAGACACACAGCAGTCCACAGGCACATACATGTTTTGGGGAAAGGAAAAGGTATGTGGGAGGATTTTTCTTTTTCCACCGTAAAACACAGGCTGCTTTTGATGTGCTCCTCCTTCAAGACTAAATGAACATTTCCTTCGCGAAAAATGCACAGGTTCATGTTTAGCCACTAAGTTTAGTCACAGATAGCACCGCTTCCTTCAGGCTACTCTTTGGCATGAATCCAGTTTTCCTGGTGCTGTTGAATAAGCAAAAATCATTTCTCGGAACAGTATTTAAGGGTAGAAAGAATCAGCAAGGATCTGAGTCAGCCCTGCACATTGCTGCTCCTAGTTGTTTGGTCAACCTCACTTTATTTTGTGCTTGTGCCGAGTTGCTGCAGGATATAACACCTTGCTTTGTCTAGAGCGCAAGTGAGCGTTCAGAACAAATTACAGTCTGCAGCTCCTGGCAAAGTCACCTTCATGCCACTTAACCCACAGGTAGGCAATGCTAGCTGAAACCCACTGCCCTAATGACTGTGAGATCTTACTTGGATAGAGTAAGTCTGTCACACACAGAATATGACAAAAGTCCAACTTTTCCATACTCAAGGCAACTGATCCCTCTACAGTTCCTTCTACAACCAAGGAGAGAGAGGAGCAGCTTCCTCTAGTACATTCATCACTGTGCAAAGGCACTTTAACCTTCAATTCACCCCTCTAGAGAGTGACTTTTTGGTGCCTCCTCCAAAAGCTTCTCGCTCCAACAATTAGTTTTTCTACTTTCAGGAACTGGGCAGGTTATTTCAGATTGTATTTTACCAAATAATTAAAATAGATAAGGGTAGTAAGTGTTATAACTGAATTCCTTGGCTGCACCATTCTTCTCAGCTGCTATCTCAAAGTCTCTAGAGAACGTTGCTGTGCTCTACTCACTCATCAAGCTAGGCTACAAACTTCTCCGTTCAACTCTTAAAGCCTTTTTCCCCCCTCATACTCATCTGGTCTCAGACAAGCTTTATGATGAAGCTCAGAAGTGACTAACTACGGCGAGTTATAACTTAGTCTGTTAACACTGTATCAGCCGTCAGGGAACATGAATGCATGCAGCAGTCATGCTACGGAATCATAGAATCGTTACAGTTGGAAGGGACCTTTGGATCATCTAGTCCAAACCCCCTGCACGTGCAGGGCCACCTAGAGCATGTTACATGGGATTGCGACCAAGGATATAATGCTGCAAGATGAAAAGAGCCCAGTTTTTATTTTGCAAGAAGCAGAGTACAAATGAAACTGCATTTCTCAAGTAAAATGTTAAACTTGGAAAGAATGAGAAAACAATGCACAAAAAATGCACAGAGCAGGAAGTATAAACTTTCCATGGTAAACTTCTTGCATGACTTATTCTCTGTGGAACTGCTGTTGGTTTCTATCTTCCCTGTTGAGAGCCAGAGACAAGCCATCGTCACGCTGCCAGACTCACAATCTGTATGCAGCCTGTACCAGCAGAAAGTCTCCTAACAGAACACCAGCTTACAAGGGAGTTCAACGCTAGAGCTAAGCTGATGACTGCTGCCTAAGAAAAGCGTATCGCATTTCCCCTTTTGCACCAAGACAGAAGAAAGAAGATACGATTATTTCCTTCCTAAAATAGCATCATAGAGCTTTCCAGTTCTCTTGACTTGAATCTCTGTGAAGCCAGCTGCCTGCAGGAGATTGCTGTACTCTGCTGGTGTTCGCTCTTTTCCTTCTGTCTGCACCAACATATTCATTGAATACAGTTGGGTTTCTACAGGACCACTTTTGTCATCATTCAGAAGCGATTCCACCAGCAGCACTGCACCACCTGGTTGAATAAAGACATATAAAACACATGCTGAGCTGTGAGAAGAGGGGGTAATTTTCAGATGAGTTAGGCAGGATCCTAATCTTTAGTTTCAGTAAGAAGCAGCCTCTAAGTCAACATCATAGAAGACAATAAACGACCAACAGCATCAGAGCATCCCTCTGCTTGACTACTTCATATACTTCAGTACCTGAAGTGCATTCACTAAAGTCTGGGGTTGAAATTCTTGTTTCCCATGGCAGAAATCCAAGGAGCTGGGATTACCAGCTTCACTGAAAAAAAACACATTCTATTGGCTTTACTTTCCAAGCTTCAAAGGCTTGATATGATGCTTAATGGGATTTCTTCTATGACTCATATATCTCAAGACTGCCCTGAGTCCCATTCATGTGCACCTACATATCTGGAAAGGATTTCACATTCCTTGCGTATTCACAGAGAAGGAGACTAAAACTAAAAGATAGATATGAGCGTTTGCAATTGAATCTGGCCCTGGCTAGTTCCGCTGGGCATCACTGAAGTGAACGGCTAAATCAAAACACATTTTAACTGAAATTCTACCAGTCAGACTGCTAGTTTAAGACTAATTAAGGCTAATCAGTTTTGTATAACTGATAAATGAGAAACTCCCTGTTTTTCAAGAGTTCACACCTACCCGGTATGCAAGCCTTGTGGACTTTTGCCAGCAGTTGTTTGCATTTGTCATCATCCCAATCATGCAGTATCTTGGATAAAATATAGAGATCAGCTTCTGGAATTGAATCTTTAAAAAAATCTCCTGTAAAGCAAGAGTACACGTATTATAGAAAATTCCAAAATACAGAGGACTGAGTTAAGGAAGTATTTCCAGTTATATTAAGCCCTAAAGATTCTAACTTGACATGTCAATGACTCAAGTTAGTTAACAAAGTTATTCAGTAAAAGTCCTCTCATAGCACTGTATGTTTTCGTTTGTTTGTTTTGTTCCTTGTCCAGCTTGTAGGAACATTGAAGTGTTTAAATAGCAGTTAATTTGAAATAATCATTGATGCACAAGGAAGCAGTGAAGTTCTCTGATGTCTTCAATTCCATAAAGCAGTAAAAGTAGAGATTCTATAACAGTCTCAGAAAAAAAAAAAAAAAAGGGAGAGAGGAGGACTTTTCTCTTAGCTGTGGATGGTTTCATTTTTAAAAAACCTTCAGAAAATACTGAACAACCATAAATCCATAATGCAAAATACAAACCTCACACTTCCTAATATTGGCTACATAGTGATGCGTTTTGCTCAGCACTTGGTACTCAATTCATTCTTTTTTTCTGCAGCTTGCTTTGTCTCACCCATTCTCACTTCCTTGCATCACTGGCACACGAAGCATTTCCCATATATCTGTCACGTCCTTTCATACACTCTTTTCCTTCCTCAAAGACATCCTTTCGCTCGCAGAAACTGAAGCATTAATATGTCAATTCCAACCATTTGGAGGCTTGAAAACATTAAAAAATACATCTCTCTACAACCAGTTCCAGAGACAGTAAAAAGACCATGGCAAGATCTGAAGACCAAACAAAAGGCATTAGACTATCTCACCCATCTCAAAGCATCCAGTGTCTGTGGACTTGAAAATATAATAATTTGACTGGAGAGAGAAAAAATAAATAAATAAAAGCAGCCCTGCTACCCCATATGTTTATCCTTTTCTCTGCACAGGAGAAAAGGGAATGTGTAGGAAGCTTCGTCACACGGCACAGCAGCTGTACACAGTTGCAGGGGCTGTTTTGCAGTGTCCTTGTTCTGCAGAAACTGGCTAATTTGCTGGAGTAAAGAGCACTTGGCGCTTACCTTCGTGGAAAGTGATGCGACGCTCCTCAGAGGGGACAAACCTCTCCTTGGCCACTTGCACAACTTTCGGCAGGTCGTAAATTGTGACTGTTGAGTTTGGGTACACAGAAACACACTCCTGGGCCAAAGCTCCTCCACCTCCTTCAGGGAGAGCAAAGGTCTTCAGTACTGACCCCAAAACCCCCTATGCTGCAATGTGCCTGTGGGGGGATGCCAGCAGTGGTGTATGCAGCCTCCCAGGGTATATTTGTCCCACACCTGCCGCCGAGAGGAAGGGAAAAGGGACAAGCGTGGCCATGGCTCTCATGCACCTCCCCAGCCAGACTCTGCCATGGCAGCTGGAAAGGGGAAGATGGAAACAAAGGCCACCAAAGCACACGATGGGAGAGGAGTGGTGGAGCCACGATGGGGACTCTTGTGTCCCTGAATGCTGGCAGTGCTCAGCAGTGCTGGAACAGCAAGGTCCAAGGGGTAGGAGGTTGCAGACTGTCTCCTACCCTATCCACCCTGACTGAAGTGGAAGAGGAATAGGGGCTGGCATCAGAGGGATGTACCAAGCATGGAAGGAAAGGAATATCAAAACAGCAAAAGGAGTCATTAATTAGAGTTATTAGATGCTCTGAAGAAAAATATGCAGCTTTTGAATGCTCTCACTATTCTTGTATTTTCCTTTCCAACCCCACCCAAAAAGCAAGCTGACAGGATTCTCAGATATATTCTGCTTTCCATTTCTTTGCACATCCTTTAACTCAGGTGGTATTATGCTTTCCAAAGCTCATAAAACACAACAGTGCAGAGTCTTGTAAGAGAAGATCTACTGACGCTCACCTCCAAGGTCATAAATATGCTTGAAAGTAGAGAGGTCAAATGCAGCAAGAACATCTCTGCCACATATACTCCATATTGAGTTCTGGCCAGCCATGAATTTCAGCATTTCTTCTTCTGATCTGGTATTGCAAACAGAGCATGCAGTAGCTCAAAACGTCCTTGATGATTCTTATCATACAATTCTTATCAATAGGTTTAGCTCAAATACTAATCTCATATTCTATTGACACACAATAAATTCTCTTTGCATATAAAATCTACTTTAAGACTTACTGCAATACATTCCTGCATGTGAATAGGGAATTAAGCTTAGCAAAATCCAACAGTGTATGACATGGCTAATTTTGAGGCTTCTGAGAGATTTTTCATTCAACTACCATTGCAATGTGCTCAAATCATCCTGTCATATAATTCTCAGAACAACAATTTCTACTTTTCTATTCAAAATGTAAGAAAGCATCCCAACAACAGATATTTCTAAAAAACAGATGCTGCAAGTTATTTCAGATGAATAGCACTCACATCAATGTATTTAATTGCTCTGTGCCATAATTCAAAATAATTATTTCTGCTGTATTAAGAAGAATAAAAATCCTATTTATATACTAGCAATTACCTGTACATTGCTCCGAAAGGGTCCTTAGGTGAAATACCAAAAGCTCTTTCATATTGGTTTCTTCCTTCTCTAAGAGAGCAAAAAAACAACAAAAAGGTATACTGAAGTGGATTCCTTTTTATTTCTCCCTGGAAAATAAGTCTCAAACTTAATTCACAGTTGTACATGGAAGTTACCTTGGGCAAGATATAGGCCAGTCTTCTGTAATAGCTGACACCCTTCTACACCCCCACCTGCCACCCCAGAATTGAGAAAGAAAAATATGTTTTTTGTTTTTTATTTTTGAACAAAAATGTCTGATTCTTCATGAAACCACATCTGGAGTAAAAGGATGAAACCATCCCCATGAATCACGATTCTTAGCTGCACAGACTGTGCCAAATGAGACTCCAGCTCCATATTAACCTACTCTTGTTCTCACTTCCTTCTGCAACAGACATATCCTCACATACAGAAATTTAATTCCTAAATCCTTTCTACCAACAGTAAGTCCCCTGCTCCCAATGCACACATGACAACATAATGACAACAGCACCCTTCAGCCATTGGTAAAAACACCCGCCTCCAAAAACATACCCACCGTCCTCACATAGCAAAGGAGTGGACAAAAGGCAGCACACACTCACACTTCTTACCTCACAGCATCAGTCAGGTAGTGCCAGCACAAATAGACTGTATTGGAGTAATACATCATAATATGATACTGAGACTTGGGACTAGATTTTGTAAGGTAGAGGTTGGAGATTTCTGTATTTCTGTAGTAAGCTAAAGAGATGAAATGTATATGTTAACTAATATGTATGCTATCACTTTGCCTAGTCTGATATTTATCACCAGCGTGATATTTATCTGACAGCATGATATTTATCACCAAAAGATGCCTACTTGCACATTTAAAAAAAAAAAAGAAGAAGAGATATACAGCACAGCATACAGAAACAGAAAAGCATCGTGTTTACAGTCAAGCCTTTCAGACATTGTAATCTGATGTAGGCGAGTGATGGTGAAAACTCTGAATTGCCCCAGTCACTGTGAGTAAACACTATCTACTTACACTTACCCTAGCATCAGACATTTCTTTAGGAGAGAGAAAGAGGAAAGTCTTATGATGAGTGTCATTATTTACCTATAAATTTTGCTTTCCAAGAAAGGTCTATGCTCTATTTAACCAAGAAGTCTTTGCAGAAAAGTCTTTTTTTCCTAAATGACAACGTAAGCAAGTGAGGACTCAAGTCCACAGAACATTTCACCCCACCTTACGTTCCCTCTGCATGCACTAAGGTGGGCTCTTTTTCAGACAGATTAACACGCAAAGCGCACTGTGGAAACGGCTCTCGCTTCCTCCAGGTCCTCCAGCACTCCAGTGCAGCTCCTGGGGCTGCTCTGGTAGCCTGAAGGAGCAGAAGCGTCAGATCACCCTAGAGCAGCAGCCTGATGTGGAAAGCACACACAGATTCTCCAGGGTTACCCATGCCTTAATTTGACTTGGAACGTGCTCAGAGAAGACATATAAATAGATGCAAAGGCTTGTGCTGCTCTCCTTGATGCCCTTGGACAACTGCTTTATGCCCTAAAACCAGGCAAGAGAACACAAGCCAGAGCAAGACACAAAACACTAGAGCTTTCTTTGCAACTTTAGTCATGTTGGCATTTGCTGCTACTCTTTCAGATGAAGAAGGGCTGCTGCTCCCAAGCAATTAACTCACTTCTCTACGTACATTGGTCTAATCCTGGATCTCCTCTCTCCCAGCACACCTTGCTTAGCTTTGAAAAACATCAGAGCTTTAGGTTTCTTGCCCTTTCTCTGCCATTTTACCTCCTTCTCTTGTCACCTCTACTGCCAATATCTTCAGTCCCACACAGGCATCCAGAAGTCTTTCCATCCCATCGGGGCTGGTACCCAAGCGTGCAGCGATGGCATCTGAAGACAGAGGCTCTCCTGACTCCAGCAACAGATCAAACACTCCCAACTCACAGGCAGCAAACAAAACCTGGAAATAAAGGAAGGTGTCAGTGAGGGGAAGTGAATCAGGAGAAAGGGCCAAAGACAGCTGCATTTCTAACTCTACTGCATTGGGCAAAAATAAAAATCTCTAAATACGCATAGTGATTTTGATGGAAAATTATAATTTCTGTTACCCAAGTCCAGTGATAAAGTTGAAGTTGTTCTAAGAACCAAAAATAATGTGCACAGCTTATAATACCTCAGTCACCAAAGGAAACTGAAAAGAGCACACTACATTTGCAAAGAAACACATTCGAGATTAGGTTTTCTACATAAATGCTCCTGCCTATACCTTAGCTTCAGAGGGCATTCTGACAACCAACCATTTCTCTTGGTCTTTGGCCGCAGAGTACAAGCACAGCACTGTGTGCTCTTCTGGCTAAAGATTTAGCATGTATTACAGTGAATCCTGGTGATTCTGCGGTGGCTTGCGATGGAAAGGGTCAATCGTCCTGGGATAAACTCCACACATACCAACTTCCAGAACAAACCTGTAACCTTTGGGCAAACATACCTAACCTAAATGTAGACAGTGAAAATATCCTTCTTTGGCTGCACACAGCCAAACCCAAACAGCTTTGTGGCAGATAGCTTTCCATACAAATCACCTAAGACACTAAAGAACACAGCAGCTCTAAAACGATTTGGTAACATCCATGGAAAATTCTTTTCCTCTCAGCCAAGAACATCATTCAAGCAGAATCTCAACGCTATTGAGATTATTTCTTGAAACATAATACCAACGTGAATTTGGAATTATTTGGGCACCAGCCTTTCTCCCCAAGCAAGAAGAGTTGTCCTTATCCATTTTGTGACACTATCCACTGGCAGCTCTCACTTTCCTGAAACTTTGAATGAGCAGTATCTGCACACTTTGGCAGAGCAACCCTTCTGTTACCATTTTGACAGGGTTGCAGTAAGGCAAAATAGTAACTATAACTAAATTGTGAATGAGGAAAAAAAAACAGCAAATTGGAATACGATAAATTTATCTCCTGCTGCATGCACAGACATAAACTCATGCACAAACAACATCAGCAAACATTAAGGAAATAGAAGCTGCTAGTTCTGCCTCTGGCTTAATGAGCATGTCATTATAGCAGCTCATGTTTCCTATACCTGTAAAGGAGGAAATATACAGAAGTTGTCAAGTTCGACCTGCTGCGTAATACATACAGCTAAGCTTGAGAAGGAGAGGAAATCATTCTGTGAGAACATATTTGAAAAGTCATGTTGTTTGAGTGGTATGACACCAGGAAAAAAAAAAAAGGTGTTGCAAGCCAGTCTTCTGTTTCCCATACTCCAAAAATGAATAATATAGAAGAATTCCCCCTAGCTAGGTAATCTTGCACAGCTGAGGCAGTCAAAATGTCAAGCGCTCAGCTTGCCATAACCATTGGTATTTTTAAAGCCTCTAGGAGACAGTGCTTCTACGCATTCAAGCCCCCGAAGTTTAGAGGGGTGACAATAAATGTCAGGACCATTCTCAGCAGCAAGGGTCTCTCTCAAACACTTCTCCTTCCTAAAACCCCCCCATTAAAACAGCTAATTTAAATCCAGTATACTAACAGTATGCTTTCTTGTTGGTGTTTTTTTCCCACCCCCCCGAATATTTACACCAAGGATACTAAGTGAGACCCTTGGCCTTGAACATTTCAGTCTGAGACATCTATCCAATACTGATATTTCTTACCTTTGAAACTAAAAATCCGTTGGTGTATTGGAACAGGATTTGAGGATAGTCAAGGTCTTTCGTGGAACCCATCTTCTTTCTGCACTGAGGCACAGATCCTCTCGTCCTCTTATTTAAATAAGCTTCTTTGCACCAAGCAGGGAGCACACCAGGTGATCCACTTAATCTTATTGTTTCTGAGAAACCCACCAGTTACTTATTCCTAGTTACCATTAGCTAAGTTTTGGGGCTTCAGTGGGTTCTTCTGCTAGGTTCCATTGCTGTTTCTTTGGATCCTTTGTCCTCAAGTACAGGCCTCAAGAAGCAGCACAGATTAAAGCAGTATCATCAGTTTGGTGGTTAACTACCACTCTACTACTTCAGAAAAAAATGCAAGCTTATACTAAGGAAAGAAGAAATCATTGCAAAACAGCACCAAGAACTTAAATCAGGCACAATGCAATGTCAGAGTATCTAAACCAAAGGACGGCCTCCTTCTGGACTTATTCAAAGCAGCTTTTCTCAGCAGGGCTCGTATCTGGGAGCTAAAAAAGATCTTTGACTAGAGATCCTTACATACATCAGCCAGTCCAATGACACCAGAGGGATGAAGACAATTTGGCAACATACTTCTTCACATAGAACTTACACAGTTCACGAGGGCTAAGAAGGAGGGAATATCAGCTCCTTTGCAAACAGTTGTGGCACTGCCCATCAAACCTGTCTCAGCTCAGAGCAAGCTAACTCAAATCAACCTTCCCTCACCACAGACTGGGGGCATATGAACAGCAGTTACTTTGACCTACTTACAACACAGAGACCCACTGAGCCTTGAGATGGTGCGTCCAAGGCCTCAGACTTTACCCCTGCAAGAAAGACTGGTATAACTACTACAGAGTTAGTAGGACTCATGGCCAAATGAAGCCCTGGGCACAGTCCAGACAAGGAGATGGAAAAGATGACCCCATGCCACCATAACCAGGCCCAAACTGAAACTTGCTGTGACATGAACAGCTGTAGGTGACCCTGGCACAGCAGCCATTCCCCGGAGAAGCTAAGAGAATCCATTCACAGTGCTGTACTCCTGCAGCAACTGAATTTGTTCTGACAACTTTCAATCAGGTAGTGTCTACTAGGAATTAAATCTGCCTTTCCTCCCTTTCCATATTTTCCAGGTGTTTCCCCACATAGAGTCTTAAAAGGCAATGCTTATAAGATGGTTGGCAGTGGTGGCAGCCAGGGATGTCATACTTGTGATTTCCCTTTTTTTTTTTTTTTTGGCAAAGCAGTGTGTAAAGACAGTGTTCTACATTTTACAAAGCAGAGGCTTGTTCCCCTTCCTTCCAAAACTAACGAGGAGCATGGAGAAAGTGCTTGTGGGGAAAGAATGAAATGACTGACAAGTTCTAGATGGGGATTCAAGTTAATCTGAGAATGAATTACTCTTCATGGAGAACATGCCTAACAAGTATTTTGTCAGAAACTTAATGCCTTAAATTACTTTCACTAGACCTCTCTGCCATACTATTCATTATTCATGTGGTTTCCCGTGTTACCAAAGTACTAAGTCTGAACATTAAAACATTACAGCAAACCCCAAACTGTAAAAACATTTAGAATAATATAGGCAGTAGTAATATAATTGCAGGTTAACTAATGGAACATACTTCACAGTTCTGTGCAGTTTAGATGCTAATATTCCATCTATTTTGTACCGTGGGTCCTGGAGATCACAATTCTCTCTATAAGAGTGATTGTGAAATCTGTGCTTCACTCATTGCTCACATTGCACTTAATGAGACAAGGTTTCCCTGAAGGTAAAACCTAGACTTGTGGTTCAAGTGCATACCTGCATTTATAAGGGATCTCCTCCCTACCTACACCCGTGTGTCCTTAAAAATAAATTGTTCTTAAATTAAAAATCATTGGCCAAAATCTCAGAAAGATGAAAAAAAGGCCAGTTCTGCAACTCTGCCTGTTACTGAGAAACATCACAGCAAATTGCTGGAATTTTGCACAATAAAGGCCATCAGCTGAACCAGAAGCAAATGCTCTCAGAACTAAAGTACAGATTTGTCTTCACTTGAACAGAAGCAAACAACTCCACAAAGAGCTAGCTGCTGCTCACCAGCTTTTAGACTGCTTTCTTCAAACAGTTCAGCCACAGAGGCATAATCAGATATTACAGTGACATTTAGTACAGCTGCATTAGAGATTCATCTAAGTGTGAAAATGCTCAACCCTTAATTCCTATAGCTTTGTCTAAATAACCAGGTAGTTAAGTACACAATTAATAGACTGGGGTGTCCCTGCAGGGCACAAATTCACTTTGCTTAAGAATAAGGTATAGGATAAGGGAGGCTCTGGTTATAAAATGACCACATAGTTGATTAAACCCGCTTGAAGTACTTTTTCATTATGACTAAATCTGTCTGTTGAGGACATCAGATGTAATCAGCTAATGGGATTACTACCAGTAGTGAGATGCAGAGGAGGAAGGTTGCAGATAAACCACACCAGACTGATGAGAAGCCACACGCACTGTGTTGCCGTTCCCAAATAAACTGTTGTCGGGGCTTAAAGTCTAAGCTTCTTTTAATCTACAAATGCATTGGTGAAGATGAAATTGCAATCGATTTATTTCTCTGAAAACTCCATCAAGATTTTCTGTCATAGTATTTAAATCACGCACAATCTAAAGCACTTTATTATAGCTCCAAGGTTCTGTTTTGATGATTGAACCCATCTTTCCTTCAGTGACTCAAGTGCTTCAGTGACTACAAACAAATATTACACAATAAATAATTCCATCATTTTTGCATATTACAAAGGCAAAAAATATGTAGAAACAAAGATTCAAAGTGGAATTAATGTGCCTGCTGGTGAGAAATGACAAGTAACACCACATTTTTATATATGTAATTTTCCCTATGAACAATGAGGACAAATCTCAGGGAAGTAACTAGGATAATGAGTTTCAATAAGGTCAGTATGGAAATGGTTATGCCCACTATAATTACAAAGCCTCTAAATATGCTCAGGGTAAATTAATTGCAAGTTAGTCAAAAAAAATCATAAAGATAATTCAGTCTGGGCCTTTTTTAAAAAAGGATCCTAACAAGTCCAATTACTCAGTATCATATTTTTCTTTGGCATAGGGTGTCCAGTTTGTACAAATGTTTCATTTTCTTCTTTACAGTCTTTATCATGTTTCACAATAGATGTTTTCCCTAGGAATATGAGTATAGTGGCTCTTAGATTTTGAGACTGATTTTAGTTTTGGCACTTACATGGCACATACTACTGGCAGCCATTTGGAGCAGGCGGAAAGTCCCATATACGCACCTCAATCTCTGAAAAAATCCTTCCTTGGCTTCAGTTCTCCCTTTAATAAGAACTGAATGTCTCAAGAGTGATGTCCCTGCAGCCCTTTTTGCCTTGGTAGCCCCTCTCGGGGGTTTGCTACAGCCCTGTGCTGCTTGCGAGCCACGTCTGGTGCAGTGACAGGAGGAGACTTTGCCAGCCCTTCTCTTCAGCAGCTAAAGCAGAAAGCCTTGAGCACTTCCTGGCACTAGGCAATTCCTTGGAGCACTTACACACATGTGAGAACTCTACTCGGAACTGCAGGGAAGACCCAGGTGACCGACTCTGTCAGGCACTCAGTTGGGAGATGCAGTGGGCTAGGGAGAAGCGACTGTAGCACCCCAAGAAGGTTATCCCTACATATTGCCCTACAAACAAGTGAGCTTCAAAGACAGCACTCCTGAGCATCGTGCCCAGACCAGGTTTGTCCAGAGGTCACGTTGCAGCCGCTGCAGCTCAGAGAGACTAGTTTTGATATCAATTCAAAATGAATATAACCAGGCCATCTAGGGCCTGCAGAAATTCTTTAATCTACCTCCATAGCAAAGCATTTGTATGAGATAATCTACGAATTTGTCGTAAAGCAGCAGGATATGCATTCTGGGGATAAGGCATGTGAGGGAGAACAAGACTGAGTGCATTTTCTGTATCAGGATTAACAAAAAACTGCGCATATGATTTGAACAAGCCTTGAGAACACAGTACCACACCAAGTACAAAAAACAGCAAGATAGTTACTTTAAGAAAACAATAAAATGATACTTACTCATGTAGGAATATGAGAGAGGTCATTTCTGCATATGCAGTTCTGAAGTAAGGATTAAGTGCAGCTTGTTCCATTGCTCCTTTACATACTCTCTACAGAACATCTCTGCAAATCTGTTGTGCAAAATACTCTGCAAATAACACATCCGTAGGATCAACAGAATGTAGTATAAGCTGAAGGAAATGGGTGTTGCATCCAAATTATAACCGGTCCTTAAAAGTGGGATACCAGAACAAAATTACAATGAAATGATGCATAGGTGTATAGCAATGCAAGACACCATTAGTAAATTCTGCGAAATCAGTTAGCAAGTAAGGCACCTGCCAGACTAGGTTGCTTAACTGCTCCCTTGCACAGAACATAACAACTCTGCCTATGCTATCAAACATGAGAAGCTGCAATAGTTTCTTACACAGTCCTGCTCAAGTACTTACTCAAGTACTGCCATAAAGTCACCACTAGTCTGATATCCAGAGAGCATGGCCAGTGAAGACCTATCAAGTTGGTTTTGCACCGTTTGGTTCCCTGGGACAATCCTGTGTTGGTAAGTTTGGGAGTAGCTTTACAGCTACTTAACAAAATTTACATCCCAAACAAATTACTTTCAAACAATTTTCAAGATGGAACTACCAGATAACATATCTAGTGTTATATTAGCACATCTGAATTCTACATATACCCCTGTCCTAGGTCATTAAGTAACCTACTCTACAAAAGTAACGATAAATTAGAAAAAAAAATGGATACAGTCATGACTTCAGTAACTACACTACTTGTGTTGTCTGTTGGCTTATACTCTTCAGCATGCTTCTCCATTGCTTCTCAAAGAGAAAAGGACCCTACCAAAGAATGGCCCTGAACTTTACCAGCATCAAAAGTTGGCCTTCAAATAAGCTAAGAGAATGAAATGGCAGGTACATCTGCCTGAACACAGAGTAAGGAGCTGGCAACCCTGGGAGCCTGTGGTAGGTGAAGAGGTACAGATTTTGAAAGTGAGAAGAAAAAATGAATTCACTTATGTGACTTGCAGGAAATCCTCAGTATAAGTAATTCCACCAAAAGCATTAAGCATCTTCAGGGAGCTCTTCCCCCATTTCTATCCAGCACTCCTGTGGCTGCCCATGTCTTCAGTCAAGATGAAAGCAGTGAAAGCAGACTCCAACTTTTCAACTAACAGGGGGTGAGGAAGCAAGTATTTACAGTCCTGCTCACCCAGACCCTTGATTTTCTGATACAAACTGTGAATAAATACGTGCTCCTAGTTACTCCTCAGGAAAAGATACCTGAATATTGAAAGACAAATGGCATAAGATATGTCAATTTGATGCAATGAAAAAAAAAGTATATGCAGCCACATACTTATACTTTATACACAGACCAAGACATTAACTGAGAATAAAAATGGTCTATGAGGATTAAATAACCAAATAACCCACATAAATTACCTAGATATCTTTGCAGACACTCTTTAATAGTTCAATTTCTAGTGGCTAACAGGCTTAAAGCAAAGTTACCAAAGTAGCCACAGGTGCCAGGAAGGCTGTCTAATACCCAACCATGTCAACATGAGCTCAATGTTTTAAAATTATTTGCTCTTTTGCTTTGTCTTTGGTATTAAGGAAGGTCTTTGGTATTAATTAAGGAAGTTGAAGAGTGTAAGGTTTAGCAGCTAATACTTATTAGTTGCAAAACCTTACACTTTAACGTCATTAATTCATAGCAGAACCTGTGACTGCTACACTCTAAGTGCTAAAAATTTACCAAATAAAATACTCAGTTGTGTGAATTACCTGAACTGGCTCATTAATTAGACCAATGTTTGCTGATTGGAGTTTGAAGTCCTTTTCAAAAAGGACATTATTTTAAAGTGACTAAGATGTCTAGGAACAGAAATTAAATATCTATGTTTTTCTATGAAGTCAAAGTAACTTAACAGACCTATACGGAAGTGGAGAAAAAAAAATGCACCAAGCCCTGCCATCCCCCCAACATATACTAAGGAAACTGTTGGATTTTTCCAGAAAGACTTGTGAGCACTTTCTGGCCACTGCCACCACCTTAGTGACTCCCACATCTGGGCAGTGACACAATGCAGACATTCGTGTCTGCATTCCAGACATCATAGAGTAGAGTCTCCCTTGTTGCTTTCATCAAGTTTATTTTGCCTCAAGAACACCATCAAGTCAATTTTCCCACCCAGGGGAATAATCTGAAATACTAAACAAGTAAGGCTCCTAATTCTGAGCTCAGAGACATTGCTTTGACAGTCATGAGGCTAGTCCCCAGCAGGGCTGCAAGGGAAATGAGGCACCTTTTTCATACCTGGTATTTGGACGAGAAGGTAACCGGACAGCGTGGCAGGATTTAAAAGCAGAACTAAGCAGCATCACAAACAGGTGCTCCAGCAGCCTTATCAAGAACTCACAACAAACAGTAGATTGGATTTTAGCTTAATTATTACCAAAGATGAACTTAGGATCAGGCAGATAGCATTTTAATATTTTAACAAAGATTGTAGAAACATGAGCCCTCCATAAAAGGAAACTCGAGCAGCTAAGGATGTAGAAATGATTAGATAAATCAATCCAGGTCTCAGCCTCCAAGATACCAGTGCAGTTAGATACCAAATACAGACGTCTAAGAAAGCTTGAAAAGTCATAAAAATGGTGGGCTTTAAAGAATGAGAATACAATATCTACCTTTCTTTCTGTAGCTCAAGACTACAAAGACTTCGGCAATATAATCTATTAAGAAATAAACCTGTATAGGATTCAGCAAGACCAGCACAGCCAAACTCAGCCAGCTGGGAACAAAGCTGAGCAAGATGTGCTGCTTAGGCACTACAGGAAGGGGATGCATCCTGATTTTTTGCATCAGTGTGAGGAAAACGGCATTTGAAGCCTGTAAGCAAAAAACACACAACCTGCCAAATCAGTGTTTGACATAGATGTCCATCACAGGACTAATAAGAGTGGTAGAGACCGATTCTTTAAACATGCTGAAGTGATTTTTTCAAGAAACACCAAGCAGATTTTCATACGATACTTCCACAGATTTTAATATATATGAAAACAGACATTTCAATTCATTGGAAACAGGTTTTTTTTTAATTTTACCATAAAAAGGCAAAATAAACTCTTTCGCTATAATGTTATAGATTTTAATATTCCTGAGCTGCATTTTAGAAGCAAAAGTATTTTTAAATGGATTTAACAAGACATACTGCAGCCTTACTTTCCAATACCCCAAGTAAAAATAATTTAGCAAGAAGGCCCCTTTCAAAAGGTAATTGCTAGCTTTGTATGTACCTGTGACTCTCTGCCATCTGAAGTAATTAGAAAGCCAAATATGTCAAGAAAATAACAGAATAACTTTTCAACCATTTTACCACTACTTTCATACATCACGTGGCTTTCTTGCATGGAAATAATTATTATATAAATGGCATTACATTCCAGAATAATCTGGGCCACAAAGTTTGGCATCATACAGATAAATGAAAGAATTGTATCAGTTTAAAAGATATCCTCTGCATCTTTATAGTCAATTTTAAGAACTACACAAAAGTACAGCTCACGAGCTCAATCAGCAAAACCTCTACTTTGTTGCATGTGATTTCCTTGAGTGCACCAGAAAGCATTTTATGTTAAACCTGTGTGTATGTAATAGCTTGTCATGCTTGGAGTTCCAAAACTGCCACCATGTACCTCCTGATTCCAATTAGGTGATGAAGAGATGAAAAGCTAAATGAACTAAAGAAAAAGATTTTTAAAATTGAAAATGAAGAAAACAGGTCAGCTTTTAGCTCTACAGGAACTCAATCAAGCACAGATAGCTATACCTACATTATGGGAAAAAAAAAAAAAAAAGAAAGAGACAAGAAAGCACAACGAATCTTCAACAGAATCAGGCATCTATTTTCTTGGTGTCAGGAACTAGATGCAGGTTAGACGCAGGTTGAAACAAATGTTTTCTATAGTAGTCACACCAATGAGGTCTGGTTTACATCTTTCTGGCCCTTAAGTCCAACCACAGCCTTTCCAAGCAGCTGAGGCCTTTACTACCCGCTCCAGGGCCTCCTTTGCTCACCCAGCGATCAACTCCGGTATCTGCGTTTCTTGCTCACGCTTCGGCGACTGCGACTCCTCTCCCTCCTGTCCCTTCTGCGCTCCCTGCTGCGAGATCTCCTGTAACGGGAACGCCTCGGGCTTACGCTTCGGCGGCGAGGGCTATAGCTTCGGCGAGGGCTGTAACTTCTGCTAGAGTGTCTATAACACCTCCTTTCTTTCCTGCGCTTTTCATCCTGATAACTTGCGTCTCTTCTGTGCCTGCTCCTCTCTCTTCTACCCTTACTGTCATCAGTGTTCACGCTGCTACACGAACGGCTCTTTCTCCTCCGTGACTCTGTGCTCCGTTTGCCCTGCTCACAGCGCGAGTCCTTCCTGCAGGGTTTCTGGTTGTAGCCAGAGACGCTCTAAAAGAACACACGAGAGCACTCCTGAACTTCGTTTCTCCGAACACCTCTCAGACTCCGTGGTGTGAAGTTTCTGGCCTTCTTTGACATGACCTCTGTCATCAACATCGCCATTCAAGTACTTGCATTGAGTATTTACACCCTCAGGGGATGCTGCTTTTCTCTGACAGCCTGGAGCTGGCTTCCCTTCAACAGTTTGTCCCGAGGTAGAAGTGATGCAGCTGGACGACACAGTGTGGGGAACAGCACCAGCAGTTTTTAGCATACCAGACTGAGATGCTTCCGTTTCCTCTTTGTTTTGAAGAGCTGCATCCATTTTCTTGCTCAGAAGATTGTTTAGCAGTTTCTCTCTCAGTTCCTTTTCTTTTCTCTGCAGTCCCAGTGCTCTCTCTTTTTCCTCTTCCACACGTCTAAGCTCAGCCTCCTGTAGTTTTCGTCTCTCCTCCAACTCCTGAAGACGGATCTTTTCTTCATTTTGTTCCTGCTCCAAGAGCTTTACTGTCTGAAAGACAATCAAAAGGAAAGTCAGAGTAAATAAGCCTTTGTAAACCTACTGTTTCTTCCACAGTTGCACCAGCAGTAATCTGTCAAGAAAAGAAAATCCTACATAAAACACCTAAGACTCGAAATAAAATAATCTCCTTCCTCTCCAAGAAAAAAAAAAAAGAACACTCTAACATAAAAAAGCTGTAAGATGAAACATTAATTCACAATGTCTTTTAAGTGTTAAATTCTCTCACGGTTTCACAATACAAAGATTAGGAGCCGTAAGTTTTATCTGACAAGTATAACAGATAAGCTGGAAAACATGTCAGTGAAGTACTGAAACACATTTCTCCGGGTCAACACTTTTAAATTTAAGATTTTTTTTAGTCAAATTTTGACCATTATATTCTCTTAAAGCTCAGCAATCTGGGATTCACAGACTACTTTACAGTGTGATCTTAGAAAGTAAAAATTCAACACATACATATCGTACAGAAATTGGTTCTCATTTTGTTAACCACTTTAGAAAGTCACGATACTAAAAAAAAAAAAAAAAAAATTTAATCTGCCCCTGTAAAACTGGCTCAGTGCAATATTAATATTAATGTGTTGATAAAAGACACGACTGCTTTATCAAACAGTTTTCTTTTGCAGCTGGAAAGTTACAACAGCTGCAGAGTATTTCTGCCCTCTCCCTGCGTATAACCAAGCATACAGCACCATGAGCTTGAATTTGAAACTATTTCTGAGATACACTGGCATGCAGGATTGATTCTCAATAAAAATTAAAGCTGAGGCTTTGAAGGGTAATTCAGAAGTCTGTGAGAGCAAGCAATATAGCTATCTTTTGCTACCACCTTTCACATTACTACCAAAAATACCTGACACGCATTACACTACCTCAATATGACTTGGAAGTCATAATCAAATTATTCTGTTCTAGTGAAAACTAACAGTAGTTCCAGTAGAGAAAAAGGATTGTAACATTCAAAGTCTTAGCTGGAAGTATTTTTTGTAGAGAAAAGCATGTTTGCATATTTTGAAGCATCAACTAATGAAACTTCATTCTACTTGGAAAGAGTAGTTAATGGAACTGCTGAAGGCCACAAGGAAAACAGTATCAAAACGTATATTGCAAGTTTCATATCTTACCCTCTGTGCTTAATTCACTTTACTATGTTTATACATTCTTATTCTGGTCTTAAGAACAAGCCTGATAATTAGGTTACATGCTGAAAAATATTATTCAGGACAATAGGTTCAAATTCACTCTTCACTTGCTGTACTTGTGCATCTTTTACAAATGGAGAAATACTGTTTTATTGTAGAGTTTTTAATTTGTGGTCTAAGGAATAGCAACTGGAAGGTACTAAATCTGCTCTCTAATAAATAGCACTCTCCCTGCTCCTCCCCCAAGTCAGTAAAGGCTTTGTTCTGGGGGGTTCTTCATTAGCTTCTGAAATAGATATTGAAGTTACCTTTGCCCTGCTTAGCAGTTCTGCAATTAGTCTAATGGACTGCAGATTTCTCTGAGCTAACAGGAGCTTCCTTTCTTCTAGCTTGATCTTCTCCTGCAGTTTTTTCTGCTCTTCAGCTTGTATTTTTTCAAGTTGTTTTTTGTTTCTTCTAACTTCACGATCTTTCTGTTTCTGCTCTCTCTTGCGCAACTTTTCTTCTCTTTTTTTCTCTTTCTCATACTCTTCAAGCTCTCTTTGCTTCCTAAAAAAAAGGAAGAGATTCATATTTTTACTTTTTAACAGCTACACATGATGTTGAAATAAATATTGTCAGCCTGACAACACTTAAAAAGAAGTTATAACCCAAACATGAAACATGGCTAAAAAAAAAAAAAAAAAACCAACACAACACCCTTTTTTTATCTCCAGCCAATTAGACCACAGTGACGAATTGGGAATCAATCATCAAGGGGATAATTAAAAACAAAGTTAACTAACAGGTGGGGTACTGTTTATTTCAGTCAGCAAGACAAATGGAGAGCTTAAGCAGAAGAGCAGGTTTTTTAAGATCAAGGGTAGAATGATACAAGTCCTAATAATATTCAGTCCTAATAATAATGTAGTTGAAGCTTTCTAACTGAACATAAGTCTAGTGATAATCTAAATAATATTATTGAGAAAATAATTTTGCTTCAATAAGAAGGTTAACATCACATTTTCTAAAAATGTTTAATATTTAAACCTAAGCAACGAGAATTTGTTTCAGAGGCTGTATGGGGTCCGGTTGCCCTGATCTGTACAATTTGCTCCGTTCAAATTTAGGTTCTGAGCATCTGTCTTACAACATCTGCACATTCACATATACTTTCTTAAAGTAACAAGTGCTTATATGCCATTGCTCTCCTAGAAAAACATCAATGTCGCCAGCAAATAGGCTTTATAAAAAGACCAGTCTAGTAAGTTACTTACTAGTGGAACTAGTGCATCATTTTCTACTTTCCATTTACAATGCATATTTTCTTCAGAACTATCTATTACGTAATCTTCCAGCTCTTGGAATTTCATCTACACACACATAAAAAGTTTTTTAAAAAATTCTTGTTTACAATTTGCTTATGTCTAAGTCTGGTAAACCCTGAAGTATTTTCATCAAAAGGATCGCACTGTTCTCACTCAGTTAAATGCCTCACTTCAGCAACTGTTGCAGAACTGAGCTTAGGGATACAGCAGCTTCCAAGCAGTGAAGCTTTCAACCACTGCAGTGTATAGTCTTGCAGCCTCAGAAATCCAGCACCATCCAAGGCTGGAACTGGACTCCTCTCATCCACACACTTAGCCCCTCCAGGTGAGGCAGGAACAGTTAATGGGACAACGCATGGAAGTTTGTGCTGCTGCTACCCGCACAGAACTTTCCGACGTATAAAAGATTTCAGCCTTAAGAGCTGCTAGCGTTACTGAACTCACTTCAAAAAAAGAAAATTGAATTAATCTATTATAAACATATCCTATTTTGCAGAAGTAATATGCTTGTAAGACTTGCATCACCAGGACAGTTAAGTTTGTTTTCTGTAACTTGTCAGTAGCTAAGCCATATTTGCACATGAATTAGCAAAGTACCACAGTCACTAGTCAATAAAAATCCCCATAAACCTTTGATTTTTTAATGTGACCCAGAAGCAAGCAGCAATCTCATGATCTATTTGTCACATGGCAAGAATGTAGATTATGACTTATGAGCTTCTCTCTTGGATATAGTGAAAAAGTGACATTCTGATTTTTCTGAGGAAATGAACAATTGTCTTCTCCCCACCCCTCCCCTCCTTTTTCTCTGCTTCCTGCATAAATGGCGATATAAAAATGCAGATATTAGCCAGTACCTTTAATAAGACAAACTAAATGAGTTTTAAAACTGTTCGTAAATATATTTTCCAAAATTACTCGTTTTACTCTAACACTCAAAAGGCCACTAGGACAATGAGTCACTTTGCATGTAACTACTAGAAAACACAGAAAACAAGTCCACAGCTATTAGATACAAGTGTAGTTGTAAGAAAATATGTGCAAGAGATAACAAGAAATTTTTGAGAATTAAAAGCCTGACTTTTGATATTAAGTTTCATTAAAAGGTATTTCTGAATCAGAGAACAGATGACTTGGACTTTCTCTTTACTATACTGAAATTATACTTTTTTAAATTAAATATATTTTCTACTAGGACAAGCAAGATAAAAGGATCTATCCTCAAAGATGACTGTGATTTTCACTTATTAAAGAAAATTGTGAAAAGTTAATTGTGAACACTTGCTTATCTCACTGGTTCCAGATCTGCAATATTTTCATTTCACCTAACACTAGACTACTACTATCTATTAACTCAAATTAATACTGTCATCTTTATTTGCTTCCTATAATTAGTTTTGTAACATGGGCTTTCAGAAAACTTTAAAGATGACAACTTCCTTTGAAAAGAAAAGTTTCATACTACGAAGTCCATCCTTATGTATTCACGGCATCATTAAGAAAGCATGCTTTATTACAAAAAAAACCTTCAAATAGTAGTAAGCAACAATTACCTTTCTTCTTCCTTCTGTTTTTCCTCAGCTTCTTTCTCTCTACGTTTTTGCTCTTCTCTCTGTTTTTCAAGCTCTTGAAGCTTTTGCCTTTCAAGCTGGCGCTTCTTGATTGATGCGTCACTCAGGTGTTTTGTTGAATCAAAAGAAACCTTTATAGAGCAAAATTCAAACCCATGTTTAGTTGACAAAAACAAACAAACAAAAATAAAAGCATTACAATGACCATATCTTTATCTAGTAGAAAGGTATCCAAGCCACAGGACAGGACACTGTACCATCAGAAATAGAAGCTGGGCCTTCCAGAACCTAAGGGTGCTCCTTGGCCCAGTTTGGCCACACACTGGACCACAGCACCCAGCTCACTCCCTGTGTCCTGGTTCCCCATACTAGATATAGATACCACCTACGTGCAGGCAGGCAGGGATCCATAGGCCCACAGGACCCAAATCAGTAGAAGATATGAACTACAGGCTGCAGCACTGGGAGTACATCCTCCACAGTTTAATTAGCTCAGACTGTACCTTAAAGGGTGTTCCACTAACAGGCAAAAGGACCAACAGAGAGAGCAGAGTTGAAGGGTCACACAGCGCTGTATCCTTGTATGAAGGAAATCTGTCCGGACAGTGTTGTCACGAACATTTCCCTCTCCCTCATATCAATTCCCAAGGCAGCTGCCATGAAGACATTCCTCCTCCTGCACAGGCAAACTCAACTGGGGAACCCTGATCCAGTGCATGCAAATGACAGTCACATCCTCTTGAAAGTAAGAAAGTTGAGGTCTAAAGATTTTCTATGCTCCAAGTGACAAGCTTTGTATCAAGATAAAAGATTATACTATCTTCTTACACTTAATAATACTAAATTTATAATTTTATATAATGCTATAATAATGTAAAACTTAATATAAAAAGTATTTACATGTCAACATATTACAAAAAAAAAAAAAAAAGTCAAGCTTTTTCCTGAAAAACATTTCCTGATTTCTGATTTGATGAATGACTACTAAGCCCCCTGAAACAAGTAAGCAAACATTTCACTCAACTGATACGTAACTGGGTGGACAATCTCCAAGCATGTGAGAGCAAGTCTTCTTTAGGCCATACTTTCATAGACATTACATCAGAAGAGACCGTGTTGTCCTCTCCTGTCATAGTTCTGCTTTCTAAGACAATGGGATTACATAAAAAAAGAGAAGATCTGGAGACCTATGTATATAAGTATTATGAATTCAACATACTGGACTCACAGGAAACTGCTACACTTCAACATGTGATTTTTTTTTTCTTTTCTTCACAAGAAGCAGAGTGATCATGATTAATGGTGTCTCCCAGAGGTCTTAAGACACCACAGGCTATTAAATGTGAGGATGTTGACATGTGTCTGGTAGACCCCAATTCCAACGCAGAAGGCTGTGATTTTCTCCCCCAGAGCTTCCACTTGTGGTGTGCACAAGAGAAAAACTCAAGCCAGTCAGCCTTTTAGCAAAACAAGCCTGAACTTGTTCAGAATTAAAGCTTTTTAGTGAAATGACAATACTGACAGGTACGTATTCGTTTTCAAAAAACACTAATCATGTAGTTTAATAAGTCACATTCATATATTTGGTCCCCTCACTGAGCAAAACTCTCCCATAAGAACGACAACAAAAAAAAATCCCAACCCACTCATTTTATGTCTAACAGAACATATTTTTCTTTCTTCTATCTCCTTTTAGCATTTTATTATGGCTGTTTCACGGGACCTGAGCTGTACTTGTTCTTTAACATGGGTTACCACGTAAGAGCCTGCAGTTCTCACCTTTATATTGCAAGCTACTGCTTTGCCATCGTCGCCTTTGTACATCAGCTTCATCCCTCGCAGGGCGTTCATGGCCTTAATGAAACCCGCGTACTCCCGGTACTGAACGTAAGCCTCAAAGTTTAAGTGGCCTCCAAAACTGAACGTGTGGAAATTTCTGCCAGTCATTTCTTCTCTATAAGGGTCCAGCATAGGTATGTCCACATTACGTATCTCTCCGAATTTGCTGAAGACTTTTATAAGAATTTCTTCGTTGGGCTTTTCTGAGCCAGAATCCTTCGCTGCAAACCACTTGCAAGGTAAGCCCTCCAAGTGAATAGTATCTGGTCTTTCCCCTGGCAAAGTCTCATTCATATCTTTTGCATCACGAAAGAACGAGTCCCAGTCATGTCTGGTAGGAAAGTCAATCTTATACTCTGCTGCACGCACTTTTAAAATATCAGAGAAACCACTCAGTTTTATTGTTTTGCCATCAAGGCACGCCAGAAAAGACTTCACCAAACTTTTGTTTTCTACCTCCCCTTCAAAGCGGATGAAATCCATCGTGCTTTTAGAAATCCGCAGAGTGGAAAACTGGTGCGTTTGCACCATCCCTTTCAGCCTTTCCATCACTTCCCAGTTCGAAATGGATTTTCCTGGTTGTTTCAGCTGAGGAAGTGCCACGCTGATGGTCATTTTTGTAATGGGCTTGAGGTACAACCCACACGGAGCACACAGCTCAACAGCTTCTGACGTATCATGAACTATCGTTGCAGCAGCCATAACAGAGAAAAAGCATAGGGTCAAAAGAATAAAAATGTAAAATTTAAGTTGCAAGCCGTAAAGTGACAAATAAAACAGCATTCATCCATAAAGAACTAAATTCCCTGGACACTTAACCATTACCAAGTAAAAGCAATGCCTCCTGAAATAAAAGTCAATCAGCGAGTTAAAACTGGGGAGCAGGAACATCTTATGTTACTTTATAACCATCTGAGCCAATGAATAATCAAATATCACTAGGGCCTCAGGAAAAACAAAGCAATAAAAGACCCCAGAAGCTGATGAATCTAGGAACGCATGGGGCTGGCAGGCGCCGGCTCAGAAGCAGCTCCCTCTTTGCAGGAGGCAGACGCGGCAGGGTCGATGTCACACGGCCTTGCAGCCCGCCCAGACCCGCGGGCTCTCGGTGCTCCGCACAGTACAGGGACTCGCCAGGCACCTGCAGGGAGAGAAGGCACCGCTTATTCCTGCCTATTCCTCCTTATTCCAGATTATTTGACAGGCCCCGCTGTGCCGGGAGGCTGGGGGCCCTCCAGGCCTCGCTGAGCGTCGTCGGGAGCCACCGAGCAACCCGGCTGCGCAACCGACCGGCCGCGCAGGGGCCGCCTCCCTCGCCGCTTTCCGGGGCCTGCGGAGGCCGCGGGGCCCCCCCG
>NW_010583631.1:97224-112497 GCF_000705375.1 Tinamus guttatus
ACGGGCCCTTTGCGGGGAAAGGCGCGGGTTTTAGGACAAGGTCGGCAGCGCCGTGTTCGACGTCCCAGGCGGGACTGAGCGCCGCGCCGGGGCTTCTGGAGACACCGTCCACCGAGGGAAATACCTCGTGCCGGATGTTTTCGATAGCCTGCACTTTCCTGGAAAAGCGACTCAAATCCCGTATCTATAACAAATCCCACACATCAGCGAGGCAAAATTTAGTTGTATAAACGTAGGTGCCATTTTAAAATAAAACGTTTGAGATGCTACAAGATACCTGCGTTATACATACGGGGCTAAAAGGTATGCCACGTAATTACCAAAATAATTCTAAAAACCGTATGTACAGGTCCCCTTGGCCGTGCTGGCGCCCGGGGCTGTGCCGCCAGCCTGCAGCACCCCAAGGGCAGCAGACACGGGGCTACAGCCTGGGCCTGCCTTGTGCTTGTCTGCTCTCCACGTCTGCTTTGCCCGGCGTGGAAATGAAGTAGTTGATAGGCCAGCAGAACCTGAAACACAGGATTTTTATACAATCTGATATTACAGACATACTATTTTACAAATAACATGGCATATCAAAGCTTCCTGCTGTATTTTTGCCGTCGGGGGCTGCTCATGCTTCACATGAGGAAGGGACACAGGTTTCCAGCTCCAGTGGGGCAGCACATGCACATGCAGGAGAAGCCTTTCCTCCTTCCTGTCTATCACCACCCTCCAGTTTTACCACTGCTCCTCGACCCCAGTTTCAGCACTGGGATGCCCCCTGCCCGCCTCGGTGTCTACACGAGTCCCTCCTGCTCCCGGCCTGCTGCCCTCGCGCTGGCCTCTCCACGACACCGTGCCCCTCCTTGCCGCTGCAGACGAACCAGGCACGCGATGCCGCCTTCGATAAGCTCCCACAAGCTGAGAAACTGGCTCTGCAGTTACCTGTGGCAGCAGACTGGTGGTAACCGCGGGGTGGAAATAGTGACTCCGAATGACTCCGCTGGGTGTCAAAACGCCCAACACAGGAAGTCACCGCCAAGGCAGCAGTGCTTGTGGGCCCGCACTTGTGGTGTAGAGGTGTTGTTGTACATCACGTGCTGGTAACCGTCAGGGCTCCTCTGATTTCTTGTATGGAAATGTTCATTCCGTGGTTTAGTTAAGTATTTGTATAAAGAGAAAATCAGGAGCTGCAGCCACCGCAGAACACTTCAATAATATTGCAAAAGCTGTGGGCAAGAAACAGTTGAAATATGCATAACTTTAAAAAGATAAAAAAAAAAGATAAAATCAATTAAGCACCAGTAGTGCCACATGGCAAGGGCAAACTTTTTATTTGCAATGCTACAATTGGGCAGATGAGTATTTTCTGTTCATTTGTTTTACAAACTGTGTTGGGATACCTAAGTGTCTAAATGAAATGGCTCCCTTTAGGCTTCAGAGTGTACAAGTCAGTAAAGCAAAGGTATCACACATACCTAGAAGGGGAAGGATGAAAACAGGCAAAGTGAATACCAGTAAGTGATAGGATCCAAGCACAACAGTGCGTTAAACCAATCTTCACTTTAGGACATTCCCTCTCCCCAACTCTCACAAATATATTTTGCTGCAGACCCAAAAAAAATGTCCTGCCTGTCTAAAAGCATGTGTCCTTTTTTTTCAACTTCAACAGAAGTCAGGCAGATTTACATACAAATGTATGTACATTTACATACAATTTTTGTCTCATTGTGTCCTTGGAAGTGACAGCTACAACACTCTGACTCTCTTAAACGTTCACTAGAGGGAGCGCTTGTTATTTATTTATATATATTCATATATTCATATGTATATATATAATATATCTATATATGTATTCATAAACACATTTAAATAGGCTATATACAGCAGATGCTAAGTTTTGTATTCCTACCTTGATACAAATTATTCTGCTTTTCTTGCAGGAGGATAGAGTTTTCCTTACTATGCATAGTCTTATCTGTATACTTGTTTCACTCTTCACTTTGCACTATGCTTTTGCCTTTAATGGTCACTTGTGACAATGAATTCATGAAGTTATGTTAAATAAAATGCCAATACAACTTCCATTCATTCCGTACTTCTTCTCCTCTAAAAAAAATACCAAAAAAAAGAGCTCTTTTTATTTTGAAACTTAGCTGTATCTGTTTGAGGCTGGTTTATCTCAAGTGATCATCTAAATCTTCTCTACTGTATAAAGTCCAGAAATAATCCTAGTATATTTATTTTTTAGAAACAGCTAATGTATTTGCCACCCTTGGATTACTTACAGTGTAGTTTTTTGTTTCATTTCTCTCCTGTAGAAAAGAAAACAGAATGATTCACTCTACCATCAAACTGTTTATGAATGGTAGCTGGGGGTGGATGCAGCAGCGCAGTAGGCTTGGGTTATTAGACTGCATAATCATTGAAGAGAAGTAAAAACAGTTTTCAGTCTTTAAATGGTCTCTACCCACAGAACAAAATTCAGCTCTAATGTACTGAAGCCACTAAGTAGGATGAGCATAGAAATGCAAATAGAATGCACTGTTTTATTTTCTGTGTTAAGAAACATTCTATTTGTTTCCACAAATAATTCACTTCACTTTCATTATCTCTGCTTTCTCTCTGTGTATGTATATATGTATGTTCATCTAACTAGATTTTGCGTGTCGCTAAAAGGTGTGAGTTTGATTGTCTGCCTTGGGAAGAATACATATTAGAAGTAGTCATGTGCTAATGGGGGCAATTTACTCTAACTGGAATTATCTGTCAGTTCCTGTGACTGGTTTTCCACAGGCCTAATTGCTGTATTTTATTTACATAAGTAGAGTATCACAATATACAGAGACAATTTTGTTGTTTCTTAACTCATCTGTAGGGAGGGAATCTGTCCTGTAAACACAGATTAGGAATATCCAATGCAGAGCAGGAAAGTTCTACTAAGTTATCTCAGTGCACTCTGCTTGCTGCCATCTATATTATGCTTAATATAAATAACAAAAAAAAAACTGCTTTTTGCTTTTGCTGAAAAGGAATTGGCATCTGTAGGAGAACTGATTTGTGAACTGTCTGCCTGAACCATAGCATGCAATGTGGCCTGAAAAGCATATGCATTAGATTCAGGCTGTTAAGTCATGTTGTATTATGCTTACTAGCAAGATTTATGCTTTAAAAAGTTCTAGTACCATGATGTCAGATGCACTACTGATTATTTCAGTCTTAATACAGGCACTCATGTGAGATGCTTTCAAATATTATTATTGCAGATTTCCGTAGCTGTAACTTCAAATAAAATTTCAGATCAAAAAGATCTTATCTATTCAAAGTAAAATAGTGGGATTCAAGGTAAGTATTTTAAAATTATATATTTCCTACATAGTTACATCTTAATATCAATCATAGAAAAAAAGATCATTTAATGTGCACTTTTTAAGCCCACAATTTTTCTTAGCAATTCATGAACTGAAATGCAGGAGCTGTTGGCCCAGAAAACAGCAGATTGCAACTGTTGTTGCAGAAAACAGCAATGGTTAATACTGCTAAACTTCCATAGTACACATTTCTCCTTTGAGAAAGGGAAGAATGGCATAAGGTCCAGCACCAGTGCAACCGGTGACACCCCAGATATTTTTGAAAACAGCCAAAGTGAGATGCTCATAATTCTAAAAATAGGAATTTCTGAAATTCTTCAGTTTCTAACCCGATAACGTTCCCTCTGTAAGTTCAAAACTTTCAGTATGTTTCACCAAATCCTAAAAGACAGGAGACATTTCAGTAAACCTGAAGTAGCTGCAGATAACTGGAGAATCAGTTCCATATTTTAGCAGCAGCCATGCCTGTATGCAAGCCTGCTTCCCAACAACCACATTGACAGAAGACAGGTGAATCAATGGCAGAAGGCTGTACTCTATTTTTGTTGTTGTTGTTGTTCTTATTCCTTTTGCTCCAGTTTATCCTTCTTCCTCATATTCCATGGTCTGATTGTGAAATCTGAAACTCTAAATAAAGGAAAGATGATCAAGCTAGATCACATATGATTTAGTCACAACACTATGTTTTTCATACTGACACATACTGTCTATATATCAGGATCAGCTGCCAGGGCCCTTCACATCTTAAAAGGTGACTTATAGTCTCTTGTGTCTACCAGGTAGTGGCTAATACTAAGATTCAGTTTAAGACAGCTTCATAAAATGAAATAATCACCAGGTGGCCCAGAGCCCTGGCAAAGATTTATCAGTTTGGCTCTGGCCCATAACATATATCTTTACACACATACACATATACATATATATATATGTGTGTTTATACACACACATCCATACCTCCATACATATGTAAGAATTGTACCAGCAAAGCGCTGATATTTTCACTATATGCCAGTAAGAATTGGTCTGAAAATATTTTCCATAAACTCCCTCTGCAGTCGGTAAATACATGGAAGTTTTTGTAGGAAAAGCTCAAAGTGGCTAGATCAGCTGATACAATGCTAAAGGATGATGAACCATCATAGGGTGAATTTGCAAGTACTCTCCTCCCTTTTGTTCCCTCATGTGTAAGTAGGTAAAGAGACCAGTTTAGAATGTGTAGATATGAGAAAATCTGTGCTAGTCAGAACAGACTAGCTGACTAGTTCAGTCAGAACTGAATCATGTAGGTACCACATGTGGCTAACAGGAGACAGCAATCAACTTCCAGCCAGAGGTTTCCCCAAAAGGTTTGGACTGTTCGGGCTTGAATGAGTAGATACTCAGGTACTATTGCTCAGATGTAATTCAGTGAATGTGAGGCAGCATAAATTGCATACACCTAAAATGTCTCCATCAACACAGATGTATGGAGGACTCCTGGACAGAGTTCTGGCAATACATTTAAGGGTCAGCCCACATAAGTGGGTTATTTCAGGAGTGTTGCCCTGTGATAGCTATTTGATAACAGTTTCCCAAGCCCTCCTCCTTTGGTTTTATCAACTGGAGCAGGCTGGTAAATGTTATACTTGCAGTATGTTTCTAAGTTAGACAATGCTCAAAGTCGTATGGAAATTCACGATTAGAATATTAAATCTTTCAGAGACACTCATGCACATTTCTATTCTAGGTCTTCCCATTTAATCTCTGGGAAGAAATAAGTGATAACTTAGACTTCATATGATTTCATATAGAAATGAGAATAGACAGAGTTTAGGTGAAGCCAGATACGATGTTCTTGTTGATTTTGCAAGAGAATCAGGTTTCTTGAGTGAAAGTCCATGCAAGCAACAATCTCTTTGCAAGTAATCTCTTTCTAAGCAACTTACAGTGGCTAGGATAAACTAAATCAACAGTGATAGGAGAAGTGGGGAATTCTATTTAGGTCAGGTCTTTGGACTAGGTCTTGGGTCCTTCTTGGGGCTGTGATATAAGAGATATTTTGGGGTCTGTGTAATGGTTGTATTTTATCATGAGAAGCCATTGGCATTGCTCTCTAAGAAAAGGCTGCTGTGAGCACCTTAAAGAAATGTGATGTAACCTTGGTCATCAAACAAAAAGCCTTACAGGACTTTAGAAAATGCAGGTGACCTTTCTCTAACCTACCTACTTTGTCAGGGTCCTCAGTGTGCGAACAGGCCTTCACTGCCCTGACCAGCCTCCCCTGGGACTCCCATCCATGCACCTTCTGCCTATGGACTTGTGCTGTCCTGACCGCATTCTTGCATTGAGTTGGACCTGATTTGTCACCTCATCCTATCTGACGATCACTGGACTGTCAAAGGATCCTGTCCCTATCACCGACCAGTCCTTCTTGGGGTGCAGTGGGATGATGCCTTGGTTGGCGAGAGTGCTACCCTGTTTGTGCTGTGGACACCTGTGACTCATCTTGTCTCATGGAGATGCCTTTGTCTTGCTCCTCCCTAACAGCTGACTCAGGCCTTGCATTTGAGATAAATAAGATCAAATTCTTGTTCTCTGAGTCCTGCTCTCTAAGTAAGCTGTAGTGGAAAAGGTAGGCTTTTCTCCACACTCACAGTTGCTGATGGATTTCTATATAAGCTCTACAGAGAACTTGACTGAAATTGTGCTCTGAGGATGTCTTCTGAGCCCTTATTTGTGATAGAAAACCACTTTCTCTTCAGCTTTTATTTCTGGAATCTTTGATATATTGCCCACATGTGGAAGATTCCAAATATCAGGGTGCAGAGCAAGTCAAAATAGGATTCATCAGGTTTCTTCAGGGCCAGTGAAAGTATGTGGAGGTTTTCCTGGATTGACCTCAGATCTAACTCATCGCCTTGATTTGTCTGATGATCCCTGGGTGGTTGAAGAAACGCGTCCCCACTTCAGCCGTGTTTGGGTGCTGCGGGAGGGTGCACCTGCTATGGGGACCTGTGGCTCATATCTCACTTTCCCCCATGGAGCAGCCCTGTCCCTGTGGCTCCCTGACAGGCTTGACTTCAAACCACTCGGAAACCTCTTTGGCATGTTGAGTCAACACTGGCCACCTCAACTTTGTTAAGAACACTCTCAAGAGTTTTCATTCTGAGTCACTTCATGTTTGTTTGTTATCTTTGTAATGATTTCAAAGAAAGACATTGGCACCATGCGTGGAAAGGCATTTACAGAAAATGGCAAATGATTCTGCAAAGCATAGGTGCAATTCCATTGTATTGCTCTACACAAAATGGTTCTCACCCATGCTGCTAAGTCCCCAAAACTAAAAATTAGTTAGGAAGTAGTTATCACCATGTTTTGTTTGATTTGTAACAATAATGCTGATATTTCTGCAACACCAGTCAAC
This sequence comes from Tinamus guttatus, assembly GCF_000705375.1. The sequence goes on from NW_010583631.1 coordinate 103,981, forward strand.
ATATTTTTTTCTACAAGAAAGGGTTATCTTCCATTTCCTGCCTGTGTTTTCAGACTTGTTTTAGACTTGTTTCTTTTTGTGCAGTATGTTCAATAAAGACTATGGAAAAATAGCTTATATTCCAAGCCCATCCACTGATGTGCTTAAATATCATATCTTAGGTATATAGCTTAGAAATATGACAGCCTCACAGTAGTGTGAGCTATTGCTTTGTTTAGGGCGTTTTAAAGAATCTTCTTTTCAATTTCTTTTTCCTGCTACTGCTGATTTAAATCTCTTTAGTGTCCTTACTGGCTTTCTCTAACAAGTCCAAATGACACAGAAACTTCAATCTGGATTTTTTTGTAAACTGCTCACTTCCATGTAAACTGCTTAATTCAGCAGCCTTGACCCTGGTTCTCATTCTATAGCTGGCTCCTTATGTGATTTTGGGCAATGTACTTGCTTATCTGAGCACTGTTCCTTCCTGACTTTATGCAGTCACAAGTTGTAGAGCTGAAGGCTACTATGTAGAGATGTGCATGTTGTTTTGCAATATTGTATATTGACATAACATTACCATACATGTTATGTATGGTAATAACATTACATGACATGTTATGTCATATAACAATATATAGCATATATTAACATATATGACCATAACATTATTATGGTACATGAAAAACATAATGAGTATCTAGGATATTCCTTTATTGCTTCCGTCTGTTTGGCAAAAAAAAAAAAAAAAAAAAAAAAACTTTTGCAAGATTTGCATAAAATATGGGAAATCATGGGCCATCGCATGTCCAAGCAACAATTTTTGCAGCAGGCAGGAACATATGTTGAAACCTATCAATCCTTAATTACTAAGGTAAATGACACAACTGTGAAGAAATATGTGTGCTGTAAAAACTAACCTCATTAAGAAACGGTATGTTATTAGAAAGTGGTAGAAAATGTAAAAATAAGGGAAATGAGGCTGATAACCCTGTTCTAGTGACATCAAGTTCCGATATTTTTTAGTGTGTCTTGATCCGCGCCATAGGAAAATTGGTTTTAGCACCTAAACTGCCTAGAGTGCAACAAGTCACTAAAGCGTGACTGTGTCTGTTTTCACCCAGATATCTAAAAGCTAGAGCATATTTTCATGCTAGCTGAATACTAAGAGACTGGATAATACTAGCTATGAGACATATAGGCTTCTAAGGTGTGCCTTGTTTTATATTAATTTTTTCATGTCTATCTTCATCAGTAAGTCTCTAGCCTGTATTATACTTTGCTTGTGTGCCAATTGCAGAAAATGCAGGCCAGGTTCTCCATCCCAGAAACCCCAAGTTATGCAAATCTGTGGTGGAGCCTAACTGGACTTTAGCAGTGTTCCTGGGCATAGAAGGACCAGATACTGAATATAACCTGGACAAAATCCACTGAGGACGTCTTCTTCAAAGGTCTATGGCTCAGCCTCAAGACGTGAATCACTGGGTGACATGCCATGGTCCATGTGATGTTGAGGTCAAACTCCTCGTGACAATCTTCGTAAGAAGTACTTAGGAAAGTTTTCACTGTCATACAGAATATGTTTCAGTTAGCTTCGTATCAGTTGTTGGCGTTACCTAATTGAATTTTAATTCAGATACTTTAAACCAAGCACAGATGCCCTTTGCTGAACCCTCTGATGCTGGTCAAAGGCCACCACCCCCACCGATCCAGTTCCTATGGGCGCTCCGCCACGCGGAGGCAAAGACGAGTCAGTTAGGCCTCGCCTCCACGACCTACTTGGTTTTCTCTGTAGTCACCTGGGATTCTTCCCCCACACCGGGTACCTCCCACAGCTGCTGGTCAACAGAGGGCAGGTGGTAACTTACTCCCCAGACAGAGTCAATCCAGCTTCACTTCAATCAGTGAAGCCTTTCAGAGGCTCTGACATAAATTGTTACCTTGGTTTAAGATGTTATCAGCTATACCCACTACTTGTGTCTCTCTGTTACCACACAGCAGAGACAGAAAAAAAAGATATTTACTGCTGCTACCTGCCTTCACAGCCCAACGTACTTAACCATGCGACAGCTGGGGCAAATGTCACATTTTAGTCTGTTGCAACAATCTCTGCCAGAGGTCACCTATAGTTCTTGACAGAAAAATTCAACTACAGTCAGGTCAAAGCACTATATTTATTTTGCACTGTTGCATGATTCAGACTCTTCAGTTTAATGATGCACTAAAGTAGATCATCTGAGAAACAGCAGAAAGGCAAAAGCTTAAAACTTATAAAAACTTATCTGATTCTCTCTCCATGTGTTTTTCACTGTTTTATCTGTGCAGGCAACTGATTATGAATTTTAATTTCATAGTAGAGCAAAGAAAATTGCTTGTATAGACTGATTCCTTATAGATAGGTATTTGAGAGCCTATTGGTCTCTTTGTTGACATTAGATTTATAATCTAAAACACGTGTGCTCGAGCAGTGTACCCCAAAGTAACTAGGCTCTCGCAGAAACATTAAAAGAAGGTAAATCAGAGTTACAATACAACACGAAAGTGAAGAATAATGAAAAACAGATAGCGCATAAAGAATTCACCTATGAAAATATTATATTTAGATTATATAGATAATGACTAAAAATGACTAAGAAAGAAAACAAACATTAATATTCAAATTGTATTTTCATGTTAAAGGTAACTAATGGGAGACCAGACTAATAGATTAGATAAGGTAATATTAGATATAAATATAGTAATATCTAATATAGATATAACAATACCTGATGTAACATAAACTGAGAGTCTAAAATTCAAAAAGGGTCTTGAAGAGTGCTATGCATGGGTACTGTAGCATAAACACCAACTCATGTGGGGGGAAGAGACCAGGTAAAACCACTCTTTTTTCATTATTTGTTTTGCTAGTCCAGAGTTGTAGTAACTAAAGCAGATCACTCTTATTGTTACAAAGTTTTTCTAATCACTATCAAGATGAACACATATGAAACTCATACAAAGTTAACCATTCTATATAAAGCAAACTGAGTACCTACTGCTTTTAATCATCACACTATCCAACTTCTACTTCTTGGAAAGTCCCAACTCATTTCTCTACTTCTGAATCTTCTCACCTCTGATGCTTTCATGTCACTGTATTTCTTTTTAGCATGATGAAAGACAGGCTGAATGTATAATGTTTTTTATTTTTATTAAAGCCGTGTAAGCTGCTATGTATATTATTATCCTAACCTATTTTGCTGCTATCTTCTGATACTTAAAACACTAAGGTGTTTTGGAGGAGTTCTTATTAACTGACAGATCTGCTAAGGAATAAATTAATATCTGGTATCATATTTTCTTTTCACATCAAAGCTAGACCTTGAAGAGGACATCCAGTTCCCAATCTCATAAGTTTGCTGCAGTTAGATGGAGTGATTCTTAGCTGATGTGATTAGCTGAGGGCATTATCGCTAATAAAGACAAGCGTGAGTAAAGAGGAACCCTAGTGTAACCAAAGAGAAAAATGAATGCAAAAGCAGAAATCCTAGGGAGAAATTGTAGCCTAGTAATGAATTTCATAGGGACAAGAGGAGTCAGCTAAGCATCCTGTAACCACAACTGGCATTATTTAATTGAGCTTTGCTATCAGTCATATTGGAGCTTTCTTGCACAGGAAAATTCCAGGTGTTAATCAGACTGGCTGCAAAGAGTCTCAGTGCCATTTAGAACACCCTCACTAGGCTAATCTCAAACATATAGAACTAATAAAAAGAAATATCATAAAGGAAACACAGTACATATACAGAGATACCTATACACATACATATATATATCATATCTCTCTCTCTCTATATAAAACTTATATATATACACCCTACATTATATATATATAACCTATCATTTCTAAACATGCAACTGATATTGAAAATGGTTCTTACAGAGAAATAACAGAGACATATCAAGCTGGTAACTTTCAGACAAAAACACATGGCATCCTTCTTCTTCCTTTTTTTATTTTTTGTTATACTTGTTTTGCAGTCAATATTTTAAGAAACTTCACAACTTCCCATACTTTATATAAGGTTATGCATATAACATTTATATCAAGTTTACATATGTGTTCCCATTTTGGCATTGCAAAAAGCATATATCTGTTTTGTAATAATATCTCTGATAGTGACTCAAGCGTTTATGACACAAGATAAGAGAAACTGCAGTCCAGTATCCATGATGCATTTTCCCAAAATGGAGATTTTTAATTGTTGGAAAAACATATGTTTCCCTTTAGAAAATATTCTAAAATAGCTTTGCCACTGGTTAAAAAAAAAATAAAAGAGGAAGTAGGTGCTACAATATGACACATTTTTATTGTCATACAGCAGGAGAAATACATTTTGTTAGTAAGGAGAAAATGAAGAAATTTGAGTGAAATTACACATTTAGGTAAGAAAAAAATTTTATTTGTAAGTCATTGGGAGCAGAAACAGCTACTTCTAGAGTTTATTTGATTATGATAGGCATGTTTGATTTGTGCTAGCTTTTGTTCAGTCTTCATAGTTTGAACTGACCGGGTTTTTCTAGCCCAGAAAACTCAGAGGAGCGTTTATCAAATGCTGAAGGTGAAGGAAGGCATTCATTCTCTGTGCCAAGGGTGGATGAGACAAGGAGTCGAAGGCTTAAGACTGAGTAAGGAAGATTCACATCAGGAAGATTTTTTGTTCTAATTTAGGGGAGACAACTGGACAAATCAGTTGAGGAAATTAATTGTCCATTTTTCTTTCTAAGAAGACATGAGACATTACTTTTATTTTCATTGTTAACTGTATAATTACAACTGTGCTGAATCGAGTACTATGACTGTGTGCATATTTCCTATACTAGTTTGCTGAAGAATGATTCCACGGGATGTGGTTTATCTACCAGTGCAGATGATACTTTTCATTGAAAATCTCTGTGGAATTCCAGTTTGATCATGGTTACGTAAAGGTGTGAAAAACTTCTCTATTTAAGGAAACTGCTGCTTTGTAAACAGACTTTCAGTGTTTTAGTTCCTGAGCTGGTTAATTTATTTATCTAACTATATATTTAGCCCTCGTCCAGTATATGTACTTCCACTCTCTATCTTATAGTGCCAACTACTTTGCATGCATACAGTCATATCAGAAAAGAGGTCAAATTTTCAGAACTACCCTAAGTAATTGAAGAGTCTTGACCTTAAAGGAAGCATTTTCCTTAGCAGTGAGGGCTGTTGGTGCAAGGTGCCTATGAGAGCAGAAGTGAATAGGATGGGAACAGTGTAACAACTAAAACATAAAGGCGGGCATCTACTTAGTTTTCTAATACTTGTGTTTGATGGGTTTGCTGCCTGGAGGGGAAACAGGTCTTGCTCATCTGTTCATATGCGTGAAGAGCCCACGTGAAAGTGAAACCTGAGTGGTGAGAGTGAGAGAAGGTGGGTGGGCTGTGGGCCTTGCGGGACAGTGGAAAGGAGGAAGGTGGGGTCTGGTTTCTGTCTTCCCGCTGCTGTTTTCCTCACTGGGCAATTACTTGGCTGCTTAGAATAAATCCTTGGAAGCTCCTGGAAAAGTACAGTATTTTCCTCTAGTTTCTATATGAGTTTTTGAGAAGGATAATGTGTTGTATAATAGAATTGCTATTTTCTGCAGAAAGTCCCATTGAAGGATTAAAGCACAACCTAATGTCTGATAGCTTTTCCCCTCCAGTTCTGTTTGATGTGATTCCATAACCCAGAAGTTCAAGTTCAAAAGAAGAAGAAGTTCAAAATTACAGGCTGGTTACTGTACCTCTTTACTGAAAAGATATCTCCTAAGGGGAAATAGTGAATCATTAGCAGTGTCTTAAAACACTGTTGTGCTCAGTTGCACTCGTTTGATTGCATGCTTTTATCTTCACACAAGGACACACAGTACCTGTGTTCTGATTTTTCTCTGGCTAGTGCCCCGACTCTTCTTCCAGGAAATACCACTGCCCATAGGAGCAAGTATGCACACAGATTAAGTGGGTAGCTGAGAAGGGAACAGAACTGCAGCCTTGTGGTCTTTGCTGTCCTGGGCGAATGTGCTGGGGTGACCATGGGTGGCAGTGGAGAGCCAAGGCAGTGGGGCTGGTAGAGCTGTGCTCTCCCCAACTAGCGCTGCCCCAAGGCTCCCAGCAAGGGGAGCAGGTCTGGGCCAAGAACAGAGTGGTTGGATCCAATCCAGGGCTCTCCAGATCCTGGTGTACGGGGCCAGTGAAAGACAATGGCAGAGCATGAAGTGCCCGTGCTGGGAATGTGAGGCTTCGAGGTGCTGGTGCGGGTGATCTCTGCAAGTTCCCCGAGGCAACCTCAGCGGGCTGGAGTCAGGCAACCGCACGCTCAGCTTTCTTAGTAAGCTCATTGTGGGTTTGCTGCGGCCAAGAGGCATGAAATTGCGAAGCAGGTCAACCTCACAGAGCAGCTGCAGGATGCGAAGCGTGTTTACTCTGAGGAAACATCATACTTCCTCAAATTGATTATTAGCAAGGAATTCTGTTAAAAAAATACATACATATCTACATAAAAACATATATCAATAGTTTGTTCTGACTCAGATCAAACCCAAATTTCAAATCTGCTGAAATTTCCCAGAAAATTCAAAATTGTTTTTGATTATCTCCAGAAGGAATTGCATCTATCAATCTATCACCATATCACTGTATCTATCCACAAATGTATCACTGTTTTGTTTCTTAAAACAAAAATAATTGTCTTGGCTTTGGACCTGCCTTCTCATTATGGACTAGCCGGGCAAAGACCCACTGGATCTGATCCCAGACAGCATCTCCTGCCCTGTGCTCACTGCTGCCCATCCCAGCTCTTTGCTGTGAGGTTTCTGCTCCCTCAGCTCCAGGCCCAACTTCCCATGTGGAGCAGCCAGCCCTGACACTGTTCTAGTCACACAGCAAAGGCAGGACATTAAACTTACCCTTCCTGTCTGTGGCTGCAACAATTCCCTGGAAAAGGGTAACCGATGTTTACAGCAGGTGCCACCACTTCAGTCTCATGAATCCCAGTCTGACTCAGCACGGTTTCTGTTGCTCTGACCATACTCAACCTCTTTTTAGTTCTGTCAAGTGCATCCCTCCCTCTGCCCTCAGGCTTCAGGCACCTCCTTTACAGGCTCTCCTCTGACATGCGGCCCAGCTGCCTGGTCAAGCTCTGAGGCAGGCCCGCATGTCGCACTTCCAGCACCTGTGGACACCATCCCTCACCCTCTTTTTGGAGGCAGGGAATATATCCTTAACCACAGACACCCTCCCACTCCATGATCCCTCTTTCTAGCCCTCCAAAATGCAGGCCTTCTCTCTATATAGTTAAGACTCCTCTTGTCAAAGGCAATTGGCTGGACTCTCATGGGGCTTTGGCTCTTTAATATCTTGCTTAACAGGGTGTTAAGTCTCTCTGGCCAAAACCAACAGGATTCAACAACAGTTTCATGGCTCTCTTTCTCTAACTTATATTAAGAAAAACTTCCAAGCCACCAAAATAAAATAAAAATAAAGCAAGATTTATGGATCCCCACTTTCTCCCTTTCCTGCATTATTTATCTCCTGCTTCCCAATTGCTCTGTTTTCTGACAGCTCAGCTTCTCAATCCTGCAAATGTGCTCCATGCAGAAAAGTTAGACAAACTAGCTCTCTTGGCAGGGATGAGTCAAATGGAAAAGGAACAAAAGGAAGTCAAATGCTTGGTATAGATGAGTAAACTGACCTTCTCAGGCAGTGCAGGAGGAAGATGGAAGGCCAAAGAATGGAGATAAACTTTTAGTTTGTTTTCATCTAAACAACAACAACAAAAAGATTATTTGACATATTTGTGAGTGGAAAAGTGTGCTGTAAAAGTACTTGCAAGGACAAATGGAACAAAGAGAATGTTAATGGATGTCAGAGCGCATGTCGCACTTCAGGATAGCAGTTATGCATAACTCCGTCTCAGGATGTGTGCCATCAGTCCTTGTATCTGCTAACCTTTTCACTGCTATGTTTTCCACAACGAAATATCTACTGAAACTTTTTCAGTTGATCTTCAGACAAGGGAGAGCAATAACATCAAAAAAGTATAAATTATGTTAGTATTCTCCTTTCTGTCTTTTCTTTGTTGGTTGTCTTCTTTATGTTGTGTCTTGAAAACTAGAATACGGCTCTAAAGAGCAAGGTAACAAAACAGTTGCAAAAATTATCTCCCATGGTTAATTTCTACTATTACAAAAATAAATAAATAAATAAATAAAATAAAAGAGTGCTTATATTATCTGAACTACTGAGATTTCCACAGAAGTGGGAGGATCACAATTGCTATAAACCATTGGTGATAATACTGTGCTTGCATGGCACCACATAGTGGGTATCTACAGATCACCACAGCTTCCACACCGCAGCTGCAGCAGTATGTTTCAGAGAAGGATTCATATACATCCTGCACCAACAGTATGATTCCTTCTGTATCAGTGAAGCTGCCTGGTGTTCTTGCACCTGATCATGTTTGAATAGCTAATGATGCTGGATAAATCTTTTCCC
>NW_010583631.1:112536-151385 GCF_000705375.1 Tinamus guttatus
TTTACACTATTTTTAATCAAAATTTCAGTTTTCTTCTTCCCCTCTTTTTTGCTTTAAAAGAAAATTTCTCATCCCCACAACTGCATAAAAAAGTTTGAAGATATAAATCTTGGTGATGGACAACCCATAAAACAAGTATTTAAGAAGCAGTCACATGATTTTCAAAATGATCTGCTAGCATTTGCCACATTTAGGATTTCTAGGTGCTTCAGACTGGCAGTGGAACACTCCCACAAAAGTGTTAAGAACAAAACAGTGTTATTTTTTGTTGTCGTGATATTCTGTTGATGGTTTGATTCTGCTGTATTTAATTTGGAAGATTCATATGTACAACTAACAATATCCTACACTTGATCTGCTAGAGTATCAGCTGCAGCAAGTAGTGCTAACTCAGAATCACATTCTCAGTTCTAACATGTACACCCACAGAAAGGAAATAACTTATATCTCTTTCTGAGATATGGAGGGAAAAATGAAAAGAAAAAGAAAACTTAATCACTTTATACTTCATCTCTTATCAGATTTTATCTAAATTGCATTCTAAGTAATTTATTTTCATATGTTGGCTATGCCTCTAGATAAGAAGATCAAGGACAGTTTTGAGAAGCTACATGCAAAATATATGCTCAGTAATGGCAGTAATAAGTTTAACTCAGTAGGTAAGGAGCCTGACTTACCAAAATATCAGTGAGTTAAAACTTGCCGTTTTGGAGTAAATCACATAGGGTAGTATTAATTTCATGTAAATTAAACCACCTGAAATGTAGGTGCCCAGACTAGTCTTGCTAACTGGGGTGAAACGGTCTTTTTATCCCAGCACAGCTATCTCAGATAGATGAGATGAGAGAGGCATCATCATCAGGACAGCTTATTTAAGTGCTATGCAGAAATCTTGCCAATTAGGTTAGACAACTTTTATACAGATGTAGTGACCCTTGTCCATAAAGCTGTCCAATGAAAGCTGATTAGTGCTTGAGCTTTAAACACACCTTATCTGACCCAGCAGGGCATATGAAGGTCAAAAGGAAATGGCATTTTAGCTAGCAGTATAGCAGTGAAGTAGCCACAAGCTATAGCTGAGACTGAGAGATTATCAGCTGTTAATCTAACTGCTTCATAGCCAAGTCTGAGTCAAGGAACTGTTGTAGTGAAGATGAAGCCAAAGGAAATGTTTCTACAGTTCCTCCAGCAAGGCAATTCGGTGTTAGCCTGCATTTGGGCTTTGGGCGGTAAGTCCCTGATGGTGCTCAAGGCCACCTGGTGTCTGACCTTTCCGCCAGCCAGAGTATCAGCCAGATACATCCTTAAAGCCCTCAAGACACAGTCTCCTTTCTGCTTCAGTTTTGCATTGGCTCAAGGGGACAGTACTTGAACTGCAGCACTGTGAAAATACATTTCATAGGGCTGAATTCTTCTATCCAGAAACTGCCGCAGGAAAAGAAGTTAGGGAAATGGGGAATAAGGAATAAAGGTCTTGAAATAGCCAACTTCATTATCCTGAGGCTGACCTGGCATAAATTACAACCACAGGGGTCTTTGTTGGTGCAGCCGGACACATTGGCTGTCCCTCCTGCTGCTTCCCTTCCCTTCCTTGGGACAGCAGTTGTCCTGTTTTGGCAGGAAGAAGGGGTTGCTTTCAGTGCCAGCTGCTGCTGTCAGTGAGGGGACAGCACAGCTCCTCTGGGAAGCTGGGACTTCTGCAGGGAAGGAGAACCTGGCTGCACGGGAGAGAAAGGCTTGTGGGGTCACAAGAGTGCACGGCATTATATGCTGTGGAAATCCAGATGTGTGTGTGAAAGAAATCAGTCCTATAAAATTAATAAATTTAAATAAATTAATAAATTAAATAAAGTCTAGTAAATTAGTCTAATAAATTAAGGTCTAATAAAGAAATAAAATCAAATGTATTCAATGTGCTTGAATGAAGCATATTTACTGACATACTAACCTTACCTTTGCTTAAACCCTTTATCTTGTATACATTTTGGTATTCCCTGATGGTTCCCCATTAGGGAGTGTAAACTGACAGTGTCATAAAATTGTTGATATAGAAAGCATATTTCATTTTTCCCCATTGTTATGAAAAACAATACATGGAGCTACAGGAAGTATCTGTTATCATTTCCAAACAGACTCATTAAAGATTGAGTCTCTCGCATTTGCAACTATCTATCTAGAATGAGAAATTGCAAACAAATCACTGTATTTTAATAAAAGGTGATGTTATCATTCACCTATGTGTGGGGAAGTCAACAAGGAAGGTGAATAATATCTTCTGCATATAGGATAAGAAATTCAGTATGAATTAGTTTGTGCAGAAAATATTTTGATCTTCTGGAGGCTTAGGTATGTTCAGAGACTTGAAACTTCTCATTAGGGCTTAAAGCCAGAGTTAAAGACATTTCAACACTGGAAGGACAGAAGAAATCAAACAGAATAGTTGGCTTCAGGCCCTGGTGGTGTCTTGTCAGAAAGCCACACTGTCAGGATAAATAGGAAACAGAGAATTCCTCCAGATGAATCTTGGGAAAAAAAAAGAAAAAAATAATCCTTTTCTTATTTGTCTACCAGGTGTTTCCTAGGAACTTGTTTAATGCTGAACTGGTCAGTGAGGACAAGGCAAGACCCTGTCACAAATGCCTTTGACAGAATTGTTATTCACTGTCAGCAAAACTGGCTTATCATACTGAGCCTTGTTTTTTCCTTACCACTGGATCCAGATTTTCTAAAGGAGCCCAAGTCATGTGCGAACAGAAGCAGTTCATAAATATGTGCAAGTTGGCTGGGATAATTATTTTTATTTTCACTGATTCCATTAGAGGTACAAAATTATGCCAGGGCCTTTCCCCAAACATCTTCACATTTATTTGCTCCTTCATGGGTGCATTTTAATGCATTATAGCAAGAGCTCTGAGAGCTCTCAGCCCCACTCAGGAACTGGCTCATTTCAGTGGAATGGGCTCAAGGGAGCATTTGTTTGCTGTCATCAGGGAAATAATGCTTGCATGTAACAGCGTACGGTCTGTAGAAAAGCTCCAGCATTCTTCAACCAATTGAGAAAATCTGCTTTTCACCTCGGGAGCTTCATATTATTGCAAAAGTCACCAGGAGGCACTGTTACCTATAGTGTCTCAGTTCCTTTCTTTGGACTTAGTCACATTTCCCCCCCTGTTAATTTTTCAGTGGCAGAAGTAGTAACAGATGCAAAATTAGATTTTATGAGGTGGCTAATGGCCATTTTGGGTGAGATGGAGGAAAGAAGGGAAATACTATGCTACACTTAGGGGTAAAATCCAGGGAGGAAGAGCAGGTGATTAACTGTTTTTTTTCTCAAGGAAGGTGCCCTTCAGCCCTCCAGTTCCTTCCATCCGTCCTCTGCCGTTGTCAGTGTTGGCAAATCTGTGGGGTGGTAGCAAGTACTCACTGCATGAATACTAGCACTGGTAACAGGAACCAGTGAACAGAGTCATGCTCTGAAAGCAAAGCACCAGCGTAAGGTGGGAAACCTAAAAGTAAACATTGTCTTTATGCTGGTTGTCCACTCCTGCTCTTGAGAATGATATCTATGGAATAAAACAAGGCAAGTGCTGCAAAAATGCACCTAGCAGCTACGTCACCAAGTTTTTCCCTACCAGGACATTAACCCAGAATACATTTTCATCGAGTACATATTTCCTCGCTCCATAGTTCCCCTCTCACAAGATGCAAAATTGCTCACACTTTGGTCACAGGCTGATGGGGGTGGAAGAAGCACTCAGTAGCACTGCTTGCAGCATGGGTATCTGGTGATGCAAACCAGGCCTGCTGAAGAACATACACAACTCCCCTTTCTGCCTAAGCAACAAGGTTTTTACTCCCAATCAGGAAAATATGCCTCTACCAAAAAAGCATAACTGTAAATCCCACTAAATGTAAGCAATCCACGCATATAAAGCACTTTCTAACTAGAGTCCTTTTAGCAAACACTGGCTTGAATCCAGGAGAAACAAGAGAAAATGGAATGGGAAAAGAGGGAGGAATAATAACTGAAAGAAGGTAAAAGCATTCATTAATGTAAACTTTGTTTGATGAGAAAGTGGCTAATACTACTTAAGATAGAGCATCCATTCTCAGTATAGTACGTACAAATGCCTGAATTGCTATTTCAACTGGAAGATATCCATACTAGACACTGCAGAAAATAACTACAATTTTGATTTTTGGATCAAAATGCATTATATTTACTGAGATGAAAATAAACAGCTCTCTGATATGCAGAGTAACTTGCTCTTAAATATACATACCTACATTTACATATGTATACATAGAGAATTGAAAAAGTTTACTCTCAAAATTTACACTCAAAATTATTCTTTCTTAAAAAAAAGAAAGAAAAAGAAAAAGAAAAAGAAAAAGAAAAAGAAAAAGAAAAAGAAAAAGAAAAAGAAAAAGAAAAAGAAAAAGAAAAAGAAGAAAAAGGAGAAGAGAAGAGAAGAGAAGAGAAGAGAAGAGAAGAGAAGAGAAGAGAAGAGAAGAGAGAAAAAAAAAGGAAAAAAAAAAAGAAAAGAAACTTCTCTTATCTAGAAGAGTAACTTCAGATGAGATCACCAAACCCTACCATCAGAGCAGGTTAACTAACAAAACACTGGGGCCATGCAAGAACATGCTACAGACTAGACTGCCCGTTTTCTACTCATTCATTTTCCTCTCAGTTTGGTCTCCTAAGGCTCCTTTGCACCTATGCCATGCGCTGTATGCCCTCCATCAGTCTGACAGGTTTGCTATGCAGAACAGGGCTACCCTTTTCAGGTTGCATGCCTTCTCCAGGAAATACCTGGCGTTTTGTCTCAGATCTCTCACTTTGTGATTCCCCGTCCTGTAGAAACAAGCAATGCTCATTTTAAGCAACAGGCAACAGCCTCGAGTGCTACTTGAGAACTGTTCACTCCCTTTCTCATCAAGTTGTGAGATCCTTTAGGATTGCTCTGCACATTTGCTTCTTCGAGTATTTGCTTCCACTTATGAAAAAAATATGCCTTATTTTTCAGTACAGGAACTACTATGTATTCCTCTTCACTGTTTCCTTTAAGAACTATTCCTTACCTTAAGTAAGTATAAGAGACTTTGCTTACTTTGGCTCACAGGTCCTTTTGTGTTTTCTTTCCCTTCTACTAACGTTGGAATCTCAATTATTCAAAAACTTCATACTGAAAGCTTCTTATTTCCTCTCATACACAACTTGAGGAAAATAAAAGAAAAACAAACTGTTTTGTATAAGATTGTTGTGACATGCTATATGCTCAAAATAGTGATAAAGGTAGCCTATCTTGCCAAACTGAGGATTTTTTTATTTGAGGGATCACTGATAAAAAGCAGTCTCCTTTGTTTCTTTGATCCCTTTGCTTATTATTTTGTTGCAAAGAGTTTCAACAAAAGACACAAATGAAGATCTGCAGATACATTCCTGAGACATAGAAGTAAAATCAAAATACGCAAAGAACATTCTGAGAAAGCATGCTGCAGATCTGAAAATATATTTAATGTGGAGCAAGTACACATTATTATTTTATCTAGGAGCTGAAAGGACCACTATTTGAGAGCTCAGTTTTCAAAAACCGCAGAAAAGTGTCTGCCAAAACATGACTGTGGCTTCTTTGGGGAACAATTATTGGCACTAAATACAGCTCAGCATGAATAGGAAGAAACTGAGGTTACTTGGAATCAAAATATTAGAGTGTATAAATAGCCCTAAACTATAAATATGAAATATACATTAGTGCAGAAGATCTGCTCCCTGCTGTACGACATTTCTCAAGTTTAAGGAACCTCTAAAGCTTCTCTCCCACTGCATTGTTCAGGAAATGACTGAAGACAGGGCAGTAAACATTCAGTCCTGGGGCAGAGAAATAACTGAACTGAAAGCAATATTCATTGTTGTCTGGATCAAAAGTGAGTAAGGATGAGTCAACAGTGTTCAGTTAAAAAAAAAAAAAAAAAAAAAGGTTTCCTCTTTGCAATTAGCATTTGCATTCTTGATACAATTAGTGGCTTTTAATGGTGTCAATGCTTATATAATCCAGCCATTTATGAATGGCTGAATTTATGGCAAAGCTTAATAGTGCAGAATGTCAATTTGCTGCTTTGCGTCTTTCCTCTCTTCAGACACTGACATAAAAAGCCTTGCTTGTTGCCCTGACTTGGGCCCTAGGTTTCCCTCCACCACCACAGTGCTCTGTCAGTGAAAGCAGCTGTGCAGGGCCTGGCTGCACCCGCAGCACCTGAGCTGTGCTGCAGCTGAATGGTCCAAGGCAGCAGGTTTGCATGTGGGGCTGCTGCTCCTCTGGAAAGCTACAGCTGAAGAGAACATCTGCCATGGTGAGCTCCACCAGCACTGCTCTTCTTGCCCAGCTGTCTGTGAACTGCTATAGAGGCTTCCTGAGAGGTTCTGCTTCCTTCCTTGCTTTCCGTGCACCCCCTGCTACATCTGATGCTCCTTGCCAGTCCAGACATGCTGCAAACAAAGTCAATCAGCAGCTCAAGCCTTTGGAGGGTTATCTCAGGGACTTGTTTCCCAAGGAAGACCCCTCAATCCCTACTTTTCAGAGCTAAAGTCTACTTCAGTATCAAGACGATGCCCCTTTCCTACCCTGTGATCCTCAGGATGCTGTACTTTCTGGAAAGTACTCCATGCAGTCCTTCTTCACTCTAAGGACTTCCATTCCCATGAGTATGAGAGTTTTGCATGCACAACTTTGCAAGCAAATGCATTACAGAGTTAAGGAACAGAGCTGTAGTCACATGTCAATGGCTGTAAGTATCAAATAACCTTAAGAGCTGCAGTGGCATTATTCTTACCTCAGCAGAACTGGAATCAGAATATGACCTACACTTTTTTACCTAGTGGTCTGCAGGAATAATCACAAGATTAAAACTACTCACTGATGCTTGTATCAGAAAATCAAGATCCAGATTTCCGATTTCAGCTGTAATATAGTGCCTTTTGGAAATACAAGCCATCTAATCTCTCTCACATAGATTCCTTTCTGTGAACAAGAACACTAAGTATTTTTGTATCTTGCTGAAAGGACTTCTTAGTAACTGTGCGACTAGAAAAGAAAAAATCCTCCCGCCAAAAATCTGTGTTTAAGTGCCATAGAGTTAATTCTTAATAAGCAGTAAGATCATCTTCTCCTCCCCGCCCCCCCCCCAACCCTTTTCTTATTCTTAAGAAGAAGAAAGCGGTTTTCTGTTGAGACAGTGGTGACACCTTTAAAGCAACGGTGCATGATAGATTAAGAAACTGGGTGGAGTGCTTCCTTCCTACAATCCGTCTGTAATCAGCAAGAAGCTAGAGACAAATAGGATATGTTACATAATGTCTAAAAAACAACTGTAAAGAGGCTGACCCATCTTTCACGCTTACTCTGGACCTTTTCTTCAGTCCTCCTACTGCTTGGATGACAGGTGCCTTGCCTCAGTGCATGAAATTATGGGCGCTTTCTACCTAATAATTATTCCATCTTCTGTTTTCCCTTCTTGTTCAGTAGGCAGGCTTATTTCTTACAAATATAGTATTGAGGACAGAATAAACATTACTTCATGGAATCTCTTAGTGGCAATCAGGATTTATGGCATCTATTTTTCTCCCAAACATATATTACAAATATTACAATCCTATTAGTTTTTAGCACAGCAAAATGTTCTGGTTTCACAAGTGTATCAGATGGCTCTACCTCTGCAGTGGTAGAGCAATTAACTCTAGAGGAGATAGGAGGCCTTTGGCTCAAGTTGCCCTACTATTGTTTCCTGGGAACAGTGTGGCAGAGGATCGACACAGAGTCCAGGCCTGGGTCAACACTGAAGTATCTCAACCACAAGAGGTTGAAGTATCTCAACCACAAGACCAGATGATGGCTGCCTTCTCTTTAGAACTGCAAGCATTTGTGTCTTGGGTAGATCCACTCTCTGAGAGGCCTTCAGGGAAATGGGCATATGGCTATATTGTTAAGGAGCATCATATCCCTCTAATCTTGGGGACCCAGCTCAGTCAGATGCTTGGAGAGCTGCAACAAGCGAATGTTATCTCCTCCCATCCCAAAACATCTGAGCTCCCTGAGGACACTGCTTGTTTCTTTCTGAGAGCAAATTCCCTCTACAAAGTGCAGTATCCTCTATAGATCAAGGCTTCAGTCCTGTCACCGCCCAACCCTCCTCTCATGAAAATATCATTTGTGGTGAGGTGCTCAGCTTTGCTTGAATCCAGACCTCAGACTAGAATTTAAATATACCATTAGGAAAGAAAAAATTACAGATTTGGGCTTTATGGGCTTTATGGGCTTATGGAAAAATACCTCAAATAATTAACTGCAAACTAAGATTTTCTGATCTCTGTTTTATTCCTTTTTTTGCTTGCTAGATGACCCCTTTACATAGCCAGGGAAAAGAGATCAGCTTATATGAGAATCACACCCTGAAACAGCAACGATAGCAAGGGAAGTTTCTTCTAAACTGTGACCGGGTGTCAAGATTATCAAACTGAAATCTGCCCATCAGGGCTTACAGAGGCCCGTAATCAGTCAGCAAACAGCTAGTTTTCTAAACAAAGGCAAAAGCAGTTGTTAGTTCACTTGAAGCTGACTCAGTTTAAGCTAAGACCCAAGCCAGTTAGTGCAGGTGGTGCAGATGGTTTTACTCACAGTCAGTGTGCGTACTGCTGAACTTCACTGCAGTGTGCGAGGGAGGCCTGCCCTGAGTGGCTGTGCTGCTCGTGCTGGTGTGAGGAGAACCAGAGTACGATACTCCAGGAGCTCACGCTGCAGTCTCGCAGCATAGACTGTTGTCTCCAGCTCTGCAGTGGCCTTTGGCTTTACCAGACAGACTTGGGAGCAAGAAACAGTCTTCCTTCCCTGCTCCCCAGAGAGTCAGACAAGGAGGAGATACGGGCGCAAAATGTGTTCTTCTTCATATCAGAGAGGATCTTGTGCAAGATTTCATCTGCCATC
The DNA here is from genome assembly GCF_000705375.1 of Tinamus guttatus. The sequence goes on from NW_010583631.1 coordinate 121,518, forward strand.
TCTGACACAGCCAGCTGTGATGCTGGAGTGATTGGGCATATCACAGCCATGTATTCTTGGTGTGTTGGATGAACACTCATAAGCAGAGCAGAGAGGCATGATCTGTAAAACTGCAAGATTTATTGTCTCAGCAGTCAAAGTAAAACTTAAATACATACATATATATGTAAAAAATATATTTTGTACATTTATACACACAGTACACACACATAAATATAAAATACAATTTATATGTTATATGTATGATATAATATATTTTATACATATATATATATATGCACACACACATTAGGGATCAAGGGTAGGCATTTCTAGAATTTTCAGTGAATCAGGAAATGTCTATTTTATTTTGAGTTAATAAAAATGTAATTTTCAGCCAAATACATATTTTCATCTGGAGTTTTGTTTTTCTAAAAAACTGAAAAAGGCATTATGAAACAGCAGCCACACAACTAGAAGTCAAGCTGTGCTACTTCACATGTTAGGGCTTTAGCTTCAATTGTTTTACTAGTTGTGCTTCAGTTTCACCTGTAAAAAACTAAGATACCTCTTGATATTAAGTCCAAGCATTGCTTCCCCCCTAGGAACAGTTATTAGTCATCAGATGGCAAATTCATTCTGCATGGAGAATATTTGAATATTTCAGGTACCATAAAATAACCTTATCCAGAGAGACGAACTCTGTATAAGGACTTACTTCTGATGCATGTCACAACGCATTTTGTGGACTTGTTTCCTTAGGTCCATCACTCCTATTTTTTGTAACGTTTTTGATCTCTTTTAGGTCCTTTTCTGTCATTCCTGATTTGTAACCTCTCTCTCCCTGCTTGCTCCTAAATAGAACTCTTTCCACTTTTTTTTTTTTTATCTGCTTCTCATCTTCTTCTCCTTCAGACAGGACTTAGTCCTCTCTGCCAACTATCACTTCTTTTTTTAAACACTTTTTCCAGCCTTTTTTTTTTCCTACCTCTTGCTCGCAATAGGGTCTTACCTACTCCCACTCTCCATGTAGATCATGAACTCATGCTCAGACAGTAAATTGTTCAGATGCAGGCCTTTTTAGAATATGTATTGAGTCTCATGTGGAGAGTGTCTCCAAATTACTTTTCCATAGAAATCAAGAGACAAAGGAAAGGAGAGGAAGTGAAAGAGAGCTTGTTGTCCTTATGCTCTTGAGCCATTTAAAGTTCTGGGATGCACAACCTGGATGTGGTAGAACAGATGTAGTTTGAGAGATCCTGAGCTTAACTACTTGGAAATGTAGTGACTGAAATACTCTTCAAGAAATGGAAAAACTGTTTCAAGCAAAGCAAAGGAGGATGGGGTGGAGGAGGGTGTCATATACTACTTATTATGTTTGCCATTGAAATAGTCAAAAGAAATTTCCTGTACTGAAATCTAAATGTGTCAATCTGAAAACACTGAAATGAATCATTTTGTCTGTGAGTTTTTTTTACCTTCGTTCTCTCATAGGCAGTAATACATAAACCTGCAGTTTTGAAGATAGATAACTACCAGTTTAAATGTCTTGATTATGTGAAATCCTTGCAGTTGGATCTGCTCATGGAAGCATGTCATAGCTCCCTGCATAAGGCAGAGATGTTGAGCAGGTTGAGCACCTTGAATTCACTATACCACAGCATCATGTGCCTCGAATATCAGGATGTTGAACTTAGTTTTCAAAGTAGGTTGCCAAGATCTTCTGTTTATTACTTGCCAAGTCAAGATGGGTATCTTCTTTCTTCTCTGTAGTTCTGTACATCACCTGAAGAACAAGGTAGCCTTGAAATGAATGGTCTGTCATAGCTGAGTTCTGAAGTTTTATTAGACATGTAAGGACATCAGAGCTCAGCTAACTCAATGGCATGGGCAAAAAATGTATTTCATACCTGCAAGATGAGGGTCAAGTAACTTATTTTGTCCTTATCATAGAATCATAGAATCATAGAATGCTTAAGGTTGGAAGGCACCTCTAGAGGTCATCTAGTCCAACCCCCCGGCACACGCAAGGTCACCTAGAGCACGTGGCACAGGACTGCGTCCAAGCGGGTTTTGAAGATCTCCAGAGAAGGAGACTCCACAACCTCTCTGAGTAGTCTATTCCAGTGCTCTGTCACCCTCACTGTTAAGAATTTTTTTCTTAAGTTCCTGTGGAACTTTTGATGCTTTAGTTTGTGGCCATTACCTCTAGTTCTGTTGGTGGCCACCACTGAAAAGAGGCCAGCACCATCCTCCTCACTGCCTCCCTTGAGGTACTTATAGACACTGATCAGGTCTCCTCTCAGCCTTCTCTTCTCTTGTACTGTGGAGTGCAGAACTGGACACAATATTCCAGATGCAGCCTCACCAGGGCTGAGTGGAGGGACAGGATCATCTCCCTCGACCTGCTGGAGACGTTCTTCTTAATGCACCCCAGGATCCCATTGGCCTTCTTGGCCATGAGGGCACACTGCTGCCTCATGGTCAACTTGTTGTTCACCATGACACCCAGGTCTTTCTCTGCAGAGCTGCTCTCCAGAAGGTCGGTCCCCAGCCTGTACTGGTGTCTGGGGTCTGATGACTGACCCTTGGGGGACACCGCTAGCTACAGGCCTCCAACCAGACTCGGCATCGCTGATCACCACCCTCTGAGCTCTGCCATCCAGCCAGTTCCTAAACTACCTCACTGTCCACTCATCTATCCCACACTTCTGGAGCTTGCCCAGGAGGATGTTGTGAGGGACGGTGTCAAAAGCCTTGGTGAAGTCAAGATAGACGACATCCACCGCTCTCCCCTCATCTATCCAGCTGGTCATTCCATCATAGAAGGCTATCAGGTTAGTCAAGCAAGATTTCCCCTTGGTGAATCCATGCTGACTACTCTTGAGCACCTTCTTGTCCTCCATGTGCCTGGAGACAACGGCCAGTATGAGCCGTTCCATCACTTTTCCGGGGACGGAGGTGAGGCTGGCTGGCCTGTAGTTGCCTGGGTCCTCCTTCTTGTCTTTTTTGGAGGCTGACGTGACATTGGCTTTCTTCCAGTCCTCCAGCACCTCCCCCATTTTCCAGGATCTTTCAAAGATGATGGAGAGTATTTGTATTACAATCACTGTTTGTATTGCAATTCAGTTACTGTGAGGGTGACAGAGCCCTGTGAGGCTGCCCAGAGAGATTGTGGAGTCTCCTTCTTCAGAGATCTTCAAAAGCTACCTGTATGCCATCCTGTGCCATGTGCTGTAGGTGTCCCTGCTTGAATAGGGGGGTTGGGCCAGATGATCGCTAGATCCAAATGCGGTTATTCCGTGAGTCTGTGTGATTCTGTGAGTTCTATAGGTAAGAGAGTGTTGAGGAGATTGGAGATATCAAGATGGCTGAAGGAGAAGATCCTTTCTCCTTTTCTTGAATAACTTCCTGCCTCTTCTCCAACCCTCTGAAAAGCTCACTTTACTGTGTAACTTTTTATGCTGCAATAATCTTGTTTCACTATAATGTACCATCTGCCCAAGTCTTGAAAATCAGGCAAAGACCTTTATATCACAGAGAAACAGAAATATCCCAGAAATAAACTATCATCTCCTTTCTTTCACCTCTGCGTCACCAGACTCTGTCTTTTTGCTTGCCCTACATCTTAGGGACTTGTTCTCTCATCCCCTCTCCCTTCCTCCTACTACCTTTTCTTAATTCTCCATGCCACTCTGCTTCCCCTTCTTTTGGAACAGATGTCCTGTCCCTTCTTTCACAAAACACAGGACTTCTCCATCAAAGTTGCCCGTATCCCTGCAATCCCATATCCAGGCTTTCACAGAGCATGTCCCCACTCCTGTGAAACCTCCCAATCCACTGCTACTTGAGTTCACATCACAAACCCTTTAGGAAGAGTACAGGAACAGACTGCTTATCTCACCTTGTTTTCATTTTACAACTAACATTACGCCAAATACTCCAACAGTCAGGCCATGACTGTCAGCTCACACCTACTGCCAGGCTTAGACCTGCAAAGAGACCCAAAGTGGATAGGGAATTAGTCTGTAGTTGTTCATTACTCCAGGACCCTCCTCAGTTGAAGAAGCGATTATATTTCCTCCTCTGTTTTGATTTACTGCAACTCCACAAAACCATTTCCTTTTTTTTTCCATTTTTGTTCAAGAGATTGGTATGTCTTGATGTGGAGCCAAGGGAACTGTCAGTGCTTTGTGCAAATCAGATTTTCTTCCACAGTCTCCTTCCTCTGGCCACCAAGAGACAAACAAAGTCACATGCAGGTCACCTACAGGGTTGATACAGATTCACACTAACAAAAATCATGGCCATATCTCCCAGAAGAATATAGTCCAAGTTAAGATTCATACCAACAGTAGAGGGAACCCAAATACTAATTGACTGCTTCAAACTGACGGAGGGGTACGGGTAAGGTGAACTCCTGACTCCAATGAAGTCAGTAAGAAGCTGGTTATGGATTTCAGACCACCAGAACTTTGCCAGAAGAACACATCTATAAAAATGCACAGGGTTCAAAGGTTATCAAAATCTGACGAAATTCAAGGATTGTCAAGCTTTATATTTTTACCATCAGGAAATGCTGACTATTCTTTTATGGAAGTTCCTTCCCTCAGGGGATTTTTTTTAAGAACAGCAGTGAATGAAAATTTTAAAACTTGAAAATATGTATAGCCTTAAAGATCCAAATCTGGAGATAAATAATTCTATTTCTAACCCGCTATGTTTGAGCTGAAGAAAAAAAGAAAGAAAGAAAGAAAGAAAGAAAGAAAGAAAGAAAGAAAGAAAGAAAGAAAGAAAGAAAGAAAGAATATATATATACAAAATACAAAATAAGAAACAAAATACAAAATAACAAACTAGGAAGCAAACCTTTATTTTTTATGAGGTCTGATTCAATATTTTTGCATGCTTTGAGGTTGTGAGACTGAAACTCCTTCCTGTTTACCTGTAGGCTCATGATGAGAAGCAAGTGCGGCAGCTGACAAAGATTGACAGTTGATTAAGGTTTTGTATTTGAAGTAAGAGGAGTCAAGGCGAGAACAACTTGAATCTCTATCCTGCAATAATGTTTTCTATAAAATGCCCCAGTACTTCTGCAATAAATAAATAATCCTATCATGAATGTTTTTCTTCATCCAAAAAAAAAAAAGAGTGACTAAGCATCAGTTTACACTGAGGATCAAGATTATCTCCATGATTTTTGCAGTAAACTGTGAAAGAACTAGTGTCAAGTTAAGCATACAGCTGCAGATAGCACTCCTCAGTGCCTCAGCCCTCATATCTGGTGTGCTGGGTCCACATCTTCCCAGTACAAGAGGGCAAGTCCAATGAACAGCTGCTAAGTTGAATAAGTGATTAGAGCATCTAGAGGATGAGGTCAGACTCTTCTCAGTAATGCCTAGTGACAGCACGAGAGGCAATTGGACACAAACTGAAACACAGCAAGTTCCATCTGAATATAAGGAAAACCATTTTTACTACAAAGGCAGCTGAGCACTGGAACAAGTTGCTGTCAAGTACTGTGGAGTCTCCATCCTTGGAGTAATTAAGAAGTTGTCTAGACAACCTGCTGTAGGTGATCCCAGTTGAGCAGGGGGCTTGGACTAGATGATCACCAAAGGTCCCTTCCAATGTCAGTCATTCTATGATTCCATCAAATATCCCCTGTCCAACAAGGACATAGCACTGATCTCAGCACAAGCCATGGTGGCTATGAGCACTGCTGGGAGAATAGATAGTGGCTACTGTCTGCACAGTAATCTAGAATACTGGCCCAGACAGTGGAAAACATTCAGTGAATGGGTTCAGACTCAGTGGTCCCACTTGTCCGGAAAACTCCTAAAGTACACAGTTGGGATGTGTACCTTTTCCAATACTTTTGCAGAAGCAGGACTGCTCTGCAGAGAGGAATCCATGATCTGAGTGACCATAGCCTGTAACTAAGAAGAACCTAATAAGAAACCTGCTAAAAGGAAGCTTGTCTGATACCCCCCACTGAAGACATCCACCACTGACTGAACACCATCAAGCTCTGGTCCTTGTTACTGACATCATTTATGTAGTTTCTATAATGACTCTCCCAAAGAAAAAGTGTCTGTAACACAGGCTTTCTGACCCATCAATTCTTGCTTTGCTGGTTCATCCTTCCTAGAAGGGATAGTATAAATCCCTGACTGGGTGATTTCTGTGGATTTTTGGCATATTTTAAGCAGAATACTGTCAGCCCTTGAAGCTGCTTTCAAACCTTGCCCCCATCCATCTTCTTTTCCTCCCTGTCTGTGTCTGCAATAAACTGAGTATCTAAGGCAAGACAGAAGAGAGATCTGGTTCTTCCCTCCACCCTTCCCTCTCCAAGAAGTCCTACTGTTTGGAGATTAAGGCATTGCTCTTGCGGTCAGCTCAAAATATTAATTTAGCTCATCAGAAAAAGAAGACAAAGCTGAAAATAACTCTCTTGTTGGGTACGTAAGCTATGAAACTCTCTTATAAAAGTGCACATTGTTCACAATTCTGTTTTCCTCTACCAACATCCCAAATGGAGGGCAAGACACTTCCCACATTTTAAAATAAAACACACAGGTCCTAGGCAAAAAAAATCAGACCATAGAAAGGGCATATTGATGTTTAGGATTAATTTTCTAAGATTCAGTGTACATTGTAAAAGTGTTTTCTTTCTCAGCCAACTGTTTCGGTAGGATCTGCTTTGAAGTACTTAACCTTCCCTGTGTCTACACAGACAGCCTGGGTGGTGGGAGATGGCCTAAATCTTCGCCTCACCTGTGCTTCTGTCCAAAACCAGCCTTTACTAGCTTTCATACTGACGATTTCCTATAATGCTTAGACTCAGAAATGCCTTTCAGTTGAACAGTTATGTCCAACCAAGGCAAAGAGCCTTTTAGAGAAAGAAGGCTTTTCATGCATAGAGGAATCCAGCATGTCAGAATTTCACCTAAAGAATCCCTGTGCATTAAATTATTTTCTACAGTAATTGCTATACTATATGGGTGCTGCTCCTTTAAATAGCTGGCTTGTAACTTGCTCTGTTGGGCACAATGGCAGAGAAGTTGTGTCATGAATATTGCTCTAAACATCTTCTAGAAAGGAGAATTACTCACTCAAACCATTACTTTGTCATTTCTACACTTCATCATACAAGCTTCACTCAAGAGTAAAATGTACTGTGCCACAGTTCTGCAGAAGATACTGCAAATTCTCTCTTCTGTGGAGGTAGTCAGAAACATCTCCTCTGGCTACTTGCATATTTTGTGTGAAACACAAATGTGTACAGCATGGCATTAGTTACCAAACTGCAGTGGAAGGGTAAGATGGATTTTTCACTCTACTTGAAAACGTGAAGACATGAAGTAAGGAAGGAGTTAATCACTGTTAAAATACGCGGTCATTTCCTGTGGTTGGATGAGTACAAACTTTCAACTATTACTAATTCTTCTCTGTCATTTAAGAGGTTTTCAAGGTGCACTGCACATCTCAGCTCAGGTAAGGAGTGCAGCTTTTTGACTTCTTGATTTTTTTAAAAAATAGTTATTTTTCAGTGGAATCAGAAAGACAGTTTCTTCTCCCTCCTATTATTTACATCTGAAGGGAGAACACAGTTTGTTGTAATACAAGACGTGCATGTGATCTTTGTCCCTAATGACTTTGAACTTTAGAAATAATTTAAGTACTTCGTGGATTAATAACAGAGCAATAATAATGAAGAATTTATGTTACTACTAGTCAGAAGTCAAAATTATTACAGCAGATATTGCAGTTAAAAAAAGAAAAAAGAAAAAAAAAAGGAAGAACTTACTGCTAGCTTTAAGAGTTTCAGTCTGTACAAACCACTATCAAAATAAAATCTTCTCAGGTGTACAGTTTGCTTTTAGTAAGGAGAATAGTAAATTTCCTAGTATGAATTCAACTGGTGTTTTAAAAAGGAGGAAGAATGAGTGTCTATACATTGCGGGAAAAAAGGCAAATCGTTTTGTACTGGTTCTCTTTGTGAGTCTGTATCTGATGGCTATCTCTTGCAGAGTCATATATTACAGTCATCCTGAGACTGCTCCTAAGGTTCACAGCAAACAAACATACATATACAAGTGTCTGTGGAACCATCTCATTAGAGGTATAATTTCATCAGGGGCTTTTGATGCATAAAAACTGAACTCAGACAAACTCAGACAGACCGGCACCAGAAGGAAGTCTCGCAACTCTGTGCACTCTTGCATGCTGCATTTGTTGTCTCTTAATAGACAGGGAGAGAGACTATTTCAGCGAAGTGTTTTTTTTCTTTTTTTTTCTTTTTTTTAATAGTTCAAAAACAGACATAAAGTAGCCACCTGTAGAGCAGTTATTGTAGTAATGTGCTGTCATCAGATTGCCCAAAAGAAAGTGAAATCATACATTTTGAAATTGTACTGGGCAAAATCATATATCAGAGATTCTCTCTTTTTTTCTTTTGTATTTGCTTCTTTTAATCATTTCTTTGCTTAAAATCTGTTTGGACATTGACTACTTGATCTTGGTTGGTAGTTGGTGTAAGCACTTTCTAGATTTTATACATAGTGTATGAAGAAACATAGTTAGGGTTCTCAATAGCATTTGTTTCGTTCAGAAGCATAAATCCTACTGATTTTTAAAAGTCATTCCTAAATCCCTTCCACTCTACTTGTTAGATCCCCATTATGGTAGTACTTGGACAACTCTGATGAATTTCTCTCTTAAAACATCCCATTAGCCAGAGAAGTTTTGTCACTGTCATGTGCAGATGGAGAACTCAAATATGCATATCATATTTAAGTTGTGGGTGTGGAAATACTTCCAAGCTCCTGACACTGATGGCATCCCATTCATCTCCCAGTTTTATCAGGAGGTGAATCCCCGTGGACACCAGAGTTGTACCCCATTTTTCAGTCCACTTTGCAGGAGATCCAGTCCAGAATTGCACATCTACTATTAGCTGATAGGTGTGTACCTATCAACTAATTTAGACAATGCCAAGAGCAAATCATCATGTAGCTAGAGATGAGATTATAATCCAGGTAGAAATACTTGCATCTCAGTTTTATCAGTGTGGGTATTGATGGCAATCATTTTGGCGTTCCTTACAACTCTATATGACCTTGGTCGTTAGATATTTGCAGTCTGTGCTGAAACACAATACTTTTAATACTATGGCTTGCTATATGTCTCCATTCCTACACATTTCACAGTACGCAAAAGAATAGAGCTCTCTTCTCAAAAATGATTTTATAGAAATGGTCAATGATTTGTACTTTGACAGTTTGAGGATAAAATAGGTTCATTTTGTAAGTAAAGATCTTTTGCTTTGTTGTTTGGGAATGTTTTCTCTCATTGATAAATTTTGATATTCTGACTGGAATTGGAAGGTCAAGGTGGTATTCTTTGTGGGCTTGCTGTTTATGCATACGAAACCTCAGAGTGATTCCTTAGTTATTATTATTAGTTTCGAAATGGGTTTAAATTGGGTAATATAATCCATATTTGTCTAAATATAGGTGCTAAACAATAAGAAATATCCCACAGGTTTGTTTTTTGCAACCTTGAATCTGGTGATGTCAGTTTGATCTGGTCTTTTAGAACACATATTTGGCAGGAAGTCTTCAGTCCTTACTGAAATATTCCTTTGGTAGTCTTATTTTTCACTGGTGTCCAGTATAAACAGAAGCTATGTCCACCTAAAACCTCAGATGAAGAGGAAATAGGAAGAGTTTCTGTATACATTTCATACAATGGGTCATTTCTTTAACATTGGATTTTAGCCATTCGTATTGTTATAGAAATGTTCTGTCTTTTTATGAGGTACCAAGAGTTCTCCAGGCCAGTTAATGAATGCAAGGCATTTCTAAGCTTGTACTTCAAGAGCTGCACTGCACATTTTGTCATATTTTTATACTGCTACATTCAAGCTTAACTGCTCATAAACTCAAAATAATTTTAACCTCACATTCTCTCTCTTCCACCTGCTGATTAAGCCTTAAAATGACAAGAATAAAATATGCTCTTGATACACTCACAGTGGAGCAACTAGGCTGATGTACTACCAGGCACAATGCACCTGATTCACACCTGCAAAAGTAAGAGGGGAAATGTAAAGTCTCTCAAAAGTGTGTAGTCTTTTATCTTCTCTCCATCTTCAGATGTGAGTATTATGTATCCTTAGTAATCCAGTGCAGGTGCGTGTTACCGCTAGAGAACTGTATTTTACATCAATGAAAGTCAAGGTTACCAATGCTGGTCACTATTCAGCAATATCTGTAGATGTGCTCCTTTTAAAAAGATTTTTTCAGTAACAACTGGTTCTTAATATGATTTTCTTTGGTCCTTTCTGCAGCCCTTAGTCATAGAGGAAACAAAATCTGTTGTAGCACGGAAACAGTGACCATGAAGACAAATTCCGTAGGGAGCTGCCTGTAAGACTGAACAACATTTAAGATGAAAAGTGTTACGTTTTCTTTGACAGGATGTTACACGCAGAGATGTAGCTGTTCGAAGCATTTGCTGAGGCAATTAGGGAATATTCAGGAACACAAGTCTGCTTTGAGTAAGAGAGTAAGCACAAAGAAAGGAATCATCCTCTTAAGACTTCCCCCCCACACACAAGTTTTCAAAGATACGACCAATTTTTGAGGCTCTATGAATTCCGCTGAATGGAAACTCTGTTATCCCAGTATCCTGGGTAAACTGAACAAGTCCCTTTCCTGGGCTACAGCAATTTTTTCTGGAATGCAGAGGAATGATGAGACATAGGAAGGAATAGCAAAACCATGGACAAATGGGAACAGAAATGCTGAGGAAAATAATAATACAAATAAAATATGCATACAAACAAACAACAACAATGACAACAAAAGGTAGCGGGAGACCAAGGTGGATGAGGACAGACAGAAATGTCGACACCAGTCTGTTGGAGGACAAAGATAGACTTTGGGTTACTGCAGGTGAAGCAGGTGAGTTGTAGGGCATAGCAAGACATGTAACCCTTTCAGCTCATTTCCTTTAAGACTCTGGAGTAAAGCCTGAAACATCCAAATCTCAGCAAACCTAAAAGTAACTAATCTTTGAGGCAGAATAGGGTTGGTCTGCACCCCCTAGTGGTCTAGACAGAAAATATGGTGTTGCTTACCACCATCGGTGTTAGGCTACTGTGTAATTTTCACTACATCGATGTGCTGGGAGCGTTTATTCCCTGGTCTTTTTAGCCACCTAACATATCTGTAATAATTATAGTTCTTAGCTTGTAGCTGGATGTGCCTACATCCAAGCTGCCTTTTGGGAAAGCTCTTTGCTCTGTGGTAACTCCTGATTTGCACAAAATGATTGCTTGGAGCCCAGAGTTGTATGAGGGAATACTAGCTGGTGTGAATCAGAAGTGTGCCAGAGCTGTAGCCACACAAAAGAATAAATTCTGTGGCCTGAGCCCATGTCCTTGCAGTGTTTAATTTACTAATATAGGCCTAGACTTAGCAGCCCAATAGTAAAAGATCCCTTGTTCATGCAGACTATGGTGTAGTTCTCAATCACCTAGGTATACATATTACAAAAGAAAACATTGCATTTTATCTATGCACCTAAGAATTTCTATGTCCTAAAATCAGTCAACAGTCCATACTAAAGGAGATTGTTGCCTCAGGTACTTGCTGCTGGAGGGCACATGCTGACAGGACTACAGGAAAAGAAAAAATGGCATGTGATTTGGATGATTAAGTAATGGCCCAGAAAACTAGATTCACTGGATTCACAGAAGTCTGTGATTCTACTTGACCGTCTTAGTGATGCTGAGAAAGACAACATGTCCAAAAGGGAATTTTTGATGCCTGAAGCAGAGCAGAGGTGAAACTTCAGAGATGCATCCCCAAGTGGTGACAATTCTCATACGGTAACTAGCTAATCCCTCAATAGTTGCTTTGTGTGACATAACAAAGCAGATACTTAATGACAGGTATTTATAGAACAACTAAATTTTGATAGGACTGAATGGGCTTCTCTAATGTCAATAAGAAGAATGCTTAAAGCACATCATTAAGATTGGTTTTCCTTAAGCAAATACATGCTTTCTTTTCAAGCATAGTTGATGAGGAGGAAATAATGCACTTATTGTGCAGCACACTCCTAAGAACGAGCATGAATGTTCAACCCTCTCTTTGGAAGGTATTCAAAGCTTCATCTACTTCCTTGAAGGTATACTAGCTACCCACACTCAAGACTGATTTACATCCTATTAGTTGTAGTTGCACCTTCATGGAAGATGAAGCAATACTCATAGGACAAAAGAGGAACAAATACCTAAAATACAGTGTCGAGGACATTCAGCTAGAGGACATATACCTGATCTCTGGTTTCATCTTCAAAGGCACTGTTTCTTATTGAGTAGTCATTGGATAACCACAAAGGCCCAATCTGAAGAGCAGAGACCAGACCATGTCCTCCTCCTTACAGATGACAACCCATGTGTCTAGGCTAGAGAACCTCTTGTTCTCCTGCATAGTGTTTTGCCTTGCCCTGAATTGTCATACATATACGTATATATGACTCTCTCTCTATATATATATATATATACATAATTGCTTATTTTAAGTGATATTTGAGTGATACTCAGCAAGTCTCTACTTAAAACAGTCTCCTGTTCAGATATAAGTGCCATAATCAGAGTAAGGAGGAAACCATCTATTTCTGACCTTAACCACTGGTCTATCACTTAGATAGGGAAGGGAAGTGTTTCTCTACTATCTTACTATGTTACAGAAAATTACTACTATATTGCTATGTTACAGAAAATTATCTTCAGTTCTCTGAAAGAAAAGGCAACAAGGAATCTTCATAAAAGGAACCATCATAAAGAGTATCAAGACTCTAGTCTCCCAGCAAAGAGAGAAGTTACTCTATTAGACTTGCTAAGATTACTTTTCCAATTTCCCGTGTTTCCAAGATTCACTCATACTTACCTCTTGATAGCTGCACCTCCTGCATGGGACGAATGCTAATTTCAGACTCTTTCTCATAATTTTAATGACTATTTCAGATTCCATTTTGAGATATCTGAGTTTCATTAGTGGCCTAATCATTCCACCCACACGATGCTCATCATGTGGGACCTGAAATCATTTTCTCAGATTTGGTTTCAAGGGGTTAAGCTTTCAGAAAGCCACTGGTCCTGAGTTCCTCATATTCAAGTGCCTGTTCAAAGACACCTGCGTCTGACGTGAAGAAGTGATGATTACTTGTAGATCCAGATGTAGCGAACACAAATGTGGCTTTGAAACAAAAACATTTTATATAATGCCATACGCTCTGAGAAAACAGGCCTCAGGCAACGCAAGTTCTCTGCACTTCTTACTTTTTGTTTGTTTGTAATAGGAGTAAAATGATTTTCGTATTAGAGGAAGGTAGTGGAGACAAGCTTGCTGTTTTGTTGTTTGTTTGTTTGCTTTTTTTTTTTTTTTAAGCACCCCAATGTTACAATGCTACCGCATTTTATGACACACACACACAAAATATCTCCAAATAAATTATTTATTTGGTATTCGGGACAAAGATTTGAATGGTGCACTCTGCAAAAGACATAGTCATCAATCACTCATTGAATGAGGAGGAGAAAAGTCTAAAGCTTTCTGATAGGGTATGTTCTCATAAGAATATTGTTGGGAGAGCAATGTTTCCAATACAGATCTAATGAAAATGGCTTAAATTTGTCTGTTTTCTAGTCAGCTGATTTGTAAAGTTTCTTGAAAACTGGTCTGCTTAGCTGTCTTCAGCTTTCTGACTTTCAACTTTTTAGCAACAGCATCATTAAACTCCAAAAGAATCAGTGGAATCTTGTGATTAAATTCTGTATCCTAGGGTCTTCAGCAGTAATTTTGTCCAGGATACTAATGCATGTTCCCCTGAGGTATACTAATGCACACCCTCTGAGGTATGAACATCATGAGTATTTTGACAAAGAAGGGAAAAAAAAGACATTTTAATGAGGCACACCTTCCCCTCCCCTTAATCGCAGGAGACTGCAAAGCTGAGAACCTTAGTTGTACAATATTCAAACAATCAGGGTGATGGTTAGTGCTGGTTTAGCCATTAGAAATACATAATCCAAAAATACCTTCATCTTAACTATGACTTCAGCTGATGCAAATTGCGTTAACAACTATGGCTAAGTAATCGAGTTAAACAAGAGGAAGCTCAAGCTCTTAAGGTGAACTAAACTGTACTTTGCATGTTATATAGGAAACATCTTTCTGACTGTAAATCACAACCGAAATTTGTGTGAACTTACCATGCAGAATGGCTAGAATGCCTCTCTTTCATATGAAGAGCTGCCTTCACAGCCACATTTTTCTCCTTTAGGGCATAAAGATATTAATAACACCTCTAAGAGGGCAAAGAGCGAAGTTTCTTTCTAGGTCTCTGCTTTTAGTAATCTCAGTAACTTTCTATTGCGTAGATACATAACCTCAAATTCTGGTCTTTGTGGGTAAAATAGCCTTACTTTCTCATCCCTGAGGTATTTCAGGTTCAGTGTACATTAAATATTTGAGATATTAATGAATATGTACCTTTAAAGGCTTTTGCAGCACTTTAAATCAAACACCATCAACACCATTTCTTGGAGGAACTAACAGGACGTGGTGAAGTTTTGCATGTTATAGTTGGCTGATTTGTTTGCTCTACTCGCATACTTATTCCTACTAGTGTCTGTGGGCTCTCTTATATGATTACTAGTGCCCCCACAGGAAAGAAAGCAGAGATCATAACAGATCTGGAGGAAGACAGCAGAGAGACAAATTACACAACAGGAATATTGGTTCCTTTGGTTTGACTAGGCTTCTGGCTGCTCTAAACTCGTGCCTCGAGCATGGCTATAGAAGTGAAAAGAGGTGCTCAGAAACAGCTTTTGTCCTGCTTTTTTGAATAGTGTAGGGGTGCCTGAGAATTCAACTTCCTCCTGTTTGGAATAAAAAAAGGTAATGTCACACCTTCTTGCCATTGCCAACAATTTCACAGTTCAGACTAACACTCCTCTATTACAAGAGCAGTAAACACTCCTCTAGACTCACTTGCCTCAGCAAACCTACCTTCCTTATATCATCATCTCAAACTTTTCTAGTAAATCTGAAAGAAAAAATGAATACGTAGGGTGTTTGCCCACAAAGAGCTGCATGGCAATTCAAAGTGTGCCAACGTTCTGTGTCCAGCTGTGGACCCAGGAATGTTAAATTAAATCACGTTCTTTTTCCTCCAGTGGCAGCTAATTATCTTAACTGGGTCCCGGTCCATTCATAGATTGGTCTGTTATATCCAAGTCAAGTAGGATTTACAGACTTGGTTTTGTAACCACATTAAATACTCTCCCATTTATTTTGAACTAGGCTTTTATTGCTTTGATCCCAGGCTGAAAAAGGAACGTGTGCTAGGCATTTTGAGCAGTCAGTATATGACTTGCCATGACACTCTCATGAAAAGGAAGACAACCCCAACCTCAAGCAGTTTGGTAAGCAGTAGGAAACATTAGGCTATTTTGTTCCTACAATTCAGTGTTATGTGGTGGATTACTGTATAGCAGTAGAAAATCACCATTATTGACATTATACATCTATAACCTTCTCCTCCAGCATTACTACAGCTGTGTCACACGGGAAGCCATATGCAATTGCAGAAATCAGCCAAAGGAAGTAAAATGTATTAGGTAAAATTGTAAATACCTGGCACCCAGACTTTTATCTAATTGGCCAATTATTTTTTTGAAATACTAAGAAACTTAGTAAAGCTCAGGACCTACACCCTTTATCAAATTCTGCTAGAATTAGTCAACAGGTTGACATTTACTGAGGGAGAGGGGGAAGCAGGCCTGTAAACACTGAACAAAGATCCCTTTCAAACAAGGCTAAATCAGGAGATAGGCTCAGTAGTTTTTTTTTGTTTGTTTTTTTTTGTTGTTTTTTTGTTTTTTTGGTTTACTGTTTATTTTCTTGCTGCTAAATTAATGTTAAAGTGAAGAACTCAAGTCGTTTGATCTCTGCTCTGCGTAACATAGCATCCCCACCTATAACTCTGAAGAAGCGAGGCTCCCCTTGTGGTTTCTCCTATATCATACCCTTTCCTTCATACCCTTCCCTTACAGGTGAGGCCACTCACAAACCTCATTCCTCAGGTAGGAAAGTATATCAAAACCAAACAAAGAAAAGAAACAAAAAAAAAGTCCTTTAAGTCACAAGCAGCCTATGCTCTCACTATGAACAGTATTGACCAGCTCACAAGAACTGTTGCAAAACCTGACATCGCAGTGCACATTTTCCTTTCCTGTCACTGTGGTCTACACAGAGTCCTTGCCCTCCACTTTTATCTCTGCAGCCCATTACCATTATGCCTTTTACCTCTTCCTGGGAAGAAAACAATAATCAAAACCTTCTCTGAAATACATTCAGCCTGTGCTTTCTGGGTCACTCGTTCATACTAAATAGTTTCCTTCTCTGAAGAGGAAATGCACTGCAGAGACTACCTCGTGGGTATTTATGTCTTTTTTGAGAATTAAGCTTACCGTAAGCATATCCAACCAAAGGTAATGAAGATGGACAACTAGCAGAGATGCTGGTAAATAAAAATAACTTCTGGTTGCCTTTAATCTGTTAGGCACTGACTTACTGCTCCGTACTTGAGGGTTACAATGGGATTATACAGAAACATAAAGTTTAAGCCTGTGGTGGTTCAACTGTTAGATACTTCTGAAGTTCTAGGACTGAATAAATATATGCAATATCAGAAGCTTAATTTCATTCCTATTTATTTCAGTTGTGAGATAAATTTCTCCAACACCCTCTCTAGCCTCGTTTTTTTTCCACCAGTGCTCACACTGGTGCAAAAGAGTGCTGTAGATCTCAGTAGCCACATAGGTACAGACAGTTGCAAATGACTGCCTTTTATTGAACACTCACCCTTTTATTGAACATTCACCTACAAGAAACATAGTCCTGTGCAAAAACAGTTCCTTTGTTTTGTTTTGTCTGTAAGGGCTACAAATATTGTATTACTGCAAAATTCCTACCATCAGTGAAGAGAAATTGCGAAAATATTTTGCCAGTGGAGACACAGTCATATAGGGCATCATTTTCAAGAAGGTGACATAACATTATTATATCAGAATTATGTAGTTTGTCAAGCAGTTTGCATTTGTCTTTTTGACGCTGACAGCCCAGATGTCCTTAGTGGCTAATCCTGCTCTGAGATAGTTTATAATATTTGCTCTGTTTTATATGCTTTTCATCTAATCAATCTCAAACAACAGACTAGAAAAAAATTGATGCCACCCAGTATTGAAAGGCTATGGAAACCAAGCTACCTTCTCATAGTCAGAAATGGTCTCTTTAGTTCATGTTTCAGTCCGAGGTACTGAAAAACCCATACTTGTTTTTTGGCTACCTACAGAGTTTTCATTTCCAAAGTCGCCATTATGATTTCTGCTAGCTATTAGCACCCCACACCTCATGAAAAAAAAAAATTACTTTTAGGGTTTTTTTTGTTGTTGTTTATGCACTCCGTTTAAAATGTTATGACTTTTTTTAATCTTTTTGAATGCTTAAAAGCAATTTTTTTTTCAACCACTACTTCCTCATTTCTCCTCCCTTCCTCTTAACTCTTTAACATACAGTCTCTTGGTACCTTTGCTTTTATCTTTTGTCTGGAGTCTACACATAAGTTAATCTATGCACCATCCCATCTAACTGATTTTTTCGACTAGCTTCTCATGAGAAAAGCAAGAAGGAGCTAAGGAGATCGTAGTAGCTGAGTAACAGTGAAGTTTATGTAGGCTTTTACCATAAAGTACCTTACTTTGTTCCCATTCACTTTTCTGATAGTGTTTTATTTTGACTAGCTTGTAACACTTACTGTATTGGAAATACTGGGATTGCTTGCACACAACTCTAAAAATGACCTGATCACCTGTACTTTCCTCTAACTCTGTTATTTATAGTAATGCACTCACATATCCTCTGAATCAGTCGTACTAGCTGTGACTGGCTGTCACCTGAGATAGCTCAGGTCTTGTGTTGGAGTGAGGAGGTGCATGTAAACTACTCCTTGTGCGTCCTGTGAACCTAGTTCTGCCAAAAAGCATTGAGCTAGTCTTGCAGGCCAATGTACCCTGCACCATAACTCAGTGTACCCAGTTTTCATTTTTACTGAAATCCTTTGCTCTGGCCTAGGAAGAGGGGAAAACACTTCTTAGAAATCTCCCTGTGTAAGTGCCACTCTTGACTGTAGTTAGCATTGAACAGGATCCATATATTGTGCTTTCTCCCACTTAAACCTGGCAGACAGGGAGGGGGGAAGGTTAAGCACCTCAGCAAGAGAGACAGAGCACCTAGATCCACAACCATGCTTATTTCTACCCCTGTGAGCTGAGGTTCATCAGCCTCCACTAAATGACCAGGGAAGAGAGGCATGTCCATGCAACAGGAAACGACTATACTTCACTCATGCCTCTCAAGAGGGAAAGAAACGGGAGCACTAGACATGGTGACCTGGAGCGAAGGCACTGCACCCATCTGCTAGATTCACCTTCTTCCACTTCCAGAGTGCTCTCGCTGGGAGAATGTTACAAAAATGAAGAGCTGGAGAAACCAGGGGACTTTCCTCTGGTAAATATATTTCCTAGCATGCCAGTTGTGCCAGCACAGCGTGTTTGGCAAGGGGTAAGCTAAAATACCTGTAGATATACCATAATCTGTGCAAAATGGCTAGCTGCTTGAGTAGCATTATACTATGGGATAACTGCCTGTGGAGAGAAAAGCCTTTGGGACTGCAGGCACATTTAATTGACTGCTACTCAAGCTTACAATACGTGGCATAGGCAAATCATCCCATGTGGGACTGCTTTTTAATGAAGTGCTCACCCAGAGATGATTTAACTACACAAGCCCAGAAGAATCTTCTTTAAAAGAGGCACAATTTTAGCAGGCAGAGCAAGGAAAATGTAAATTTAATGCCCAAGAGACAATTTAATGCCCATTAAATGCCCAAGAGACAAGTCTCTACAGGTTCCTCTGCCTGACCTACTTATTCATCGCAACATCACTAAGGGAGAAAATGCTTCTTCACAGGTTTAACTCTCAACATCTGGGCTCACTGTTAGTATTAAAAAAAAATGACAGTGGGAATTTAAATATCTTGCTGTCTTTGTAAGTGTTAAAATTTAAAATTGAGATCTTCCACTGCTCAGTTTTCACTAAGGGTGCCCAGTATCAAAAATATGAAGCTCAGTCACTAAGCACTTAGAATCACTTGTTTCCTAATACCCACTTATTTCCTAACATCCATTTCATGCTGAAGCATTTTAATGATCTACAGCTGTGGACTGGGGAAAGACTATTCCTTGAATTGTGTCATTTTGAGGACCTAATAGGTCATAAATAGTCAAAGCACTTACTGGAGACTTACATGAGTAGACCCTGCAGGGATTACAGCCAGGGGAAAAGTGTCAGCACTGATGGGGATTTAGAGGATTCTCTTTGCACATGGGAGTTCTTAGAATCACTGATGATAAACAAGCACTTTTTTTTTTTGGCCTAATCTGATTAGAACCAGCCATTATCTTATAAATGCATTAACTGCCATGCTAAAGGTATTTTTCTACAACTTATCTTTATTCCCGTGGTTGAATTTTTTCCTGTTTGCATGGTGCAAAAGAGACAGATCATGCACTGGTGAAAAAGAATAAATGAGATGTTTTGTTCAGTGCCTAAAAGGAGAGGATATTTAAGCCACAATTCCCTCTTCAATGTAATTTATGTATTTTATATTAAGTGAATAATAGAAAAAATATTGCTTAGGGGAAAACATGGATTCAAATCCCTCACTCTGAAAAGCGAAACAAATTCATATTTCCCACACTCCTATTGAGTGATTCTGAGAAATATAGACAGTACTAGTGTTGCTGCTTTGGAGACTTCTTTGTGAGTTAAGACAGATGCAAGCACCAGTCTCCAGGAGATAATCAGAATACATGGTTGCAAGTAGATGTCTCCTTGAAACTCCCATGAAAGCATCAAAAGATGCAGTTTTCCTTCCTGCAAGACATTTCCTGTTGTCTAGCTTGCTTGCTTGCGGCTTGGTGTCCTGATTTTCTAGATCTCATTCTAAGATGTCTAATTTTAAGTAGGAATCATATGGAACACCTTGACTGAGGCTGTGGAGTCTCCTAGGCAGCCAGGTACCTCCGCCTTTTTATTTTTCTAAGGCAGAGGGTGCAAAAGGTGTGGATGGTCTTAGGCCCTATCAGTAGGTTGCATTCTGTATTAATTGCCTCTAAATAGTTGTTGTGTTTCTTTGTGATTGAGCAAAACTAACCACAATTCCTTTTTACACCCAGTTTCTAAAGAATGTCTTTTAACCTGTTTTCAGCTAAAGTCTGGGGTAATGTGGTTTCCCTGAACTTGGTTTGTGATGAGAATAAGACATCAGAAATCCCTATCCAGTGTTCAAAAAACTCTGCGAACCACAAAATTTTATCATATCTTGCAGTTTGTTGAGACTTTTTCCTCTTAGTATATTATTACAATTCAGAAAGAAGAAAAACACTTCTCAAAAAGCAAGAGTTTTCTGTTTTGACGTGATTTGGGAGGTCTTATTATTTGGGTATCACAATTTAAGTTACAAGCAAGGGCTCAGGTAAAGAAAAATTGTAACAACTTATTTTCAGAAACATGATACGTTGAATATGTCTTGAGGTGGGCATTCAAAAAGATGGCATGAAAGCTAAGTAGTCATTTTCTGTAACCTTGCTGTACTAATTTCTAAAAGATTTCACTGAGTTTACTTTGTGGTTCAAAAATTTAACTAAGAGGTTTGCAGAAGTTTTGCATAGAAGGATTTGATTCTTTGTCCAGCAAAACAGAGATACAAGTCATGAGAATAAGTCCATTATTTATAGTAAACAAATGTTATATTTGGATGAATAATTCTGTAAAACTGGATTCAGGCTATACCCTACTCTTGAGGCTATTCATTGTTGAGAATTTAGAAAAGAATGGAAAATCTTCAAAGTAAATAGGAAGTGCATTACTGCAACAGTTTTTATCTTGGGATAAGCAAGCAAGTATACTTTATACAGATCGCGTTTTTAGTTAAATAAAAACATGAGCTGTTCTCCCAGGCAATTTCAAAATATAAGAGAGAACTTTTACAAAGCAAGACTAATATTTCTAAGTCCATCATCAATGGGGTAACTAAACAATGCAAATCTATTAGTATTATGAAAAGGAAAATGGAGTCAGATCAGGAAAATGAAGACAGTTCAAAGTCATCAAGCACATAAGTGAGAGACCTAGGACTGCCCTGGAAATCGGGACAATCTGATTATGATCCTCAGGGACACATCTTCAGTCTTGTCAATGCACAGGAGGGTCATGTTTCTTAAACCATTATCCGTCTTACTCCATCATCTCTATGTAATTCCTAGGAGACTTTTTCACAAGAAGGTTTGGAAACATACATAACATTTCACCTCCTTGTTGACTGGCCTTCTGCACGAGTGATAATAAAGTTGTCCCCCTATCCTGAGTATTGCTTTCACCCTGTTGCACTTTGGAAGCGCCCTTGGCATTTCAGAACCATCCTTTCATATAGATGTGCTCAACAAAGTGGTTCGCTGCTATACTTGCCCATCTCATAATGCTCAGGTTGTTGTTGTGCTGCTTTAGCAAGGTCACTGACATACTGCTCGCCTGGTCAAAGCATTGTGGCTACTCCTTCATTGGCAGTTTGGGCAACAGGAGGCAAGCTTTTGTCTTTTGCTTTTATGGAAGGGAACATTGAAAAAAGTCAGGAGTACTGTAAGGACTGTTTCCTCAGATATGCCTAATTATTGAAAGCTTTGGCCAAAATTAGTGTCTTTCAGAAATATTGATTTGAACACATAAGATTACTATGATGCTTAAAGAAACAAACAAAAGAAGCTATAACTATAAGACAACAAACCCCCCACCTCTATATATAGGCTATCTAACTAGTAAACTAACTGTTTTTTGTCCTTCACTTCTGTAAAATTATGAACTTGAGTATAATAAATCAGAATGAAACAAAAATGAAGTGTGATCACATAGGTCTTGAAGACTGTAGATGTTATTAGTTCATTTATGATTAAAACACAAACAGCAATGGCAAGGAGTTGGCATGTGATGTGAACTAAAAATAACAGACTAGGATAAACACATGTGCAGCCTAAAAAGTAGTCTGTCTTGTGATTTGTGTGACAATTTCAAAATATTTCCTGTTGTGATTGTATAACTTTAAAAATAAAAAGCATAGATTTTATCTGGTAAATTTTTAGGTGTCTTTCAATTAGTTATGACAAAAAAAAAGGATAGATACATCAAATGAGCAGGTAAATAAAACTAAATAACAAATCTAAAACTCTTTTGTGTGTGTGTGTGTAGAATCCTCTGTTACTATGCAATAGAGTGCTGTGAAAAATATGTATGCTGCAAAAGCAAGTAGCATGCAACTTAAAAGGTGTCTTAGAGGTTGCAGCTGTAGAAGTAGTGTGGGAGTGGATGAAGTTTTGAGCTGAGGAAACCACTTTTTATTTTTTATTTTTATTTCTTTAAAGCATTTCAGAGAATTGAAAGAGGAACCGGCACTGAAGAGCAGTTCTAGCTTGTACAAAACTTTCCCCTCATCATGTGATGAAAACCCTGTTATCATTGCAGTCTTATCTTTGGTATCTGAGATGTTAGAGCACTATGGCTTTGCTCACCTGCAAGGCTGCATGGACGGTACTAGAAAGGCTGTAAAAAATATTTTTCCTTTCCAGGCTCTTTTATTAATATTTAATGCATTAATCCTCATCTCCAAGAAAAAAAAAATTGTTAAAAATATTAAGACCCTGCTTTCCTTTTCTTTCTCCCTCCCTTCTTTTGTCTATGAGAGTGGGGAAGAAGTAAAGCAAGAGACAAGGGCACATACAGAAGAAGAACCAAAAGGATACTAAAGCTATTGTCCTGAAATACACATTATTCTTATGCTTTTATAAAAAACTCTTGCTGAGATTGTCAAAGTGAAAAAGGATTTGGGCTTGCTTCCTCCAGTTTGTTCACCAAACCACATAAAAACCCTGTGCACCCTTAGAGACTCATTGTTGTTTGCACAGGGGATCCTCTCCAGCCTGCCTTGAGGGGCCTCTCCCGCCACAGGATGCCATGTGGAGCCTCGTGGCTTGGCACCACACGTGGCAACAGGCACATGCAGCAAGTGAGCCCAGATCGGGTTGTTCAAGCAGGCCTGTGGTGGCTGCAGGCTTTGATACCCTGAAGAGCAACCCAAAAAGAGCCCTTGCCTCCCTGAACGGCCCACAAGGGTCTCCAAGGGTCCCCAAACGGAGCTGGGAACTCCGAGCAGAAAAATAAACTACTTCCATTATTCTCAGAAACAGAAGCAAGAATATAGTTTGTGCCGATCTTCACATGAACACATGCACAGCACACAGGAGTTTGGGTTGTGTTTTCAAAGATACTGTTGTGCCTCTGCTCCCAGGAAGCTGAGGCACTCCTGGGTTTGAAGTGGTCAGATGTTTGCTATGAGGATTGCAACTGCATCTCGGCCACTGCCAGAGCCACAGGTGCCTGACTAGCAAAGAAGGTCTGAGAGCCAATTCTCCTTTGTGACCTACAGCACTGCAGGAGAACAAAAAAAAAAAAAGGAACCAAAACTTTTCATTAGGGAAGCCCTCACGAGAGCCCGAGTTTCAAAGTTAGAGCTTTCTGCAAAGTATCATTTCCCATCAGATTTTTGCATGTGTTTTGCATGCTTTTGGGGCCAACAGACCTATGTGCTTGGGTTACTTCTATGTCAAAAAATAAATTACCTCCAAAGGAAAGTTTTTGGTCAGTGCAACATGACCCTCTGCACTGTTAAATGCTTAGAGCACTCCTGGGGCAGTTTTGTTTTGAGCTAATTAATTTCTCTATCGTTCCCAAGCAGGTCCAGGGTGGGCCGAGGCCAAGGACTATTAGAATTTCCTTTGGGGTTGCCTCAGGACCTAACTCCGCAGCAGTGTACCAATGACCCAGTCTCACCAGGAGGCTCCACTCTGCACTAGACACTGCCATTTCCCAGCTCTGCCTGTCTCAATGGCCCAGACCTACCCCTGGGACAACCTGGTGGTGTCTATCTTCCAGGGGAGCCCTTGCAGGGATCCAGGACAAGAGACTAAGCAGAAGCTAAGTTTCTTAACAAGACTCATTTTGGCATACCCACAAAATGTGGGATGTACACAAAATGTGTCCTACCCCAAATACCGATATAGATTATTATTTTTTATTAAACACCTGAGGGACTTTATATGCAGCAACCTATACGCCAAAGCATTTGGGTGCCTGGGCCCTGATGTCCCCAGTAGGAGCCTCACCAAGTGCTCCTGCCCCAGAGGTGGCTCAGATGAGGCTCTGCCACCTCCGTGGAGGTTCCCCAGCAGTAGCCCCATGGTGAGCACGCGGACGGGGCTCTCTGGCTCCCCTGCTGCAGCCGAGCCAAAGGAGCAGCAGGACACCTCAACCAGGCAGCACAGCACCCACGTTGGGGCTCTCTTGCTTTTCAGAGACCAAGAGCTCCTCCTTCTCTTTGTGAGAAGCTCTCCTTTGGTACTTTAACAAGTTACACCCACAAGCAGCCATTTGTGGTGCCTGAACACTCTGATTTTGAATCACACTCCATCATATTTGCCCAGCTTATTCAGGGGTTCATTCTTTTTGCTATTTCAGTACTTATATATTCTCTTTTTGGCAAAAAAAAAATGAGCAGCCATTTTTGGTTTCTGTTTCCTGATACATCACTGTTACTATTACCATCCTTGTCATATGAATGATAATACATCCCTGAAGTCATATTCTTCCTATTTAGGTATTTCAATCCATGGAAATTCTGTATTATTTGTTAACACAACTGCATTGTTTGTCGGATGTGACTCAAAGCTTCCTGTAATAGAGCAGTATGCATCCTCCAGTGATATGACTTATTTTGTCATTGCTATGTCAGTGCTTGCCCAGCTGGATACCTTCTTTCATTGACCTTCCCAGATGCCTAAACTGTGTCACTTTCCCAGCTTAAAACCAGGGCAATCACCCTCCCCATTTCCTACTTTTTACATATTTGTAGAGGCAGAAAAATCTTGGATTTTTTTTCTGACTGTCTGTTTTATATGATCTGCTTCATACACTTTATACATAGAAACATTTGCCTGTTCCTTCCTGAATTTTATTAATATCTTTTCCTGTCTTTTTTCCCCAATACAGAAGATTTAGTAACACTTCTACTCCCCAAAATGTGTCATCCCAAACTATAGACTTTTCTGTACCTTTTGACTTTTTTTTTTAATCTAAAAATGTTTTCCTTAACTTTTAGTGCTAGAAATCCTACTCTGTTTTGGTTTAGGTGGAACCATATTTTTCTGTACCCTATGAGTTTTCATCTCTAGCAGGCAGGGTCCTGCAGACTCCAATACCTATAAACGCCATAATCAAATCGCAGGGATTACTGTTTCTATCTTTTTTTATCTGTTGATATGTTAATCTTTGTCACTGAAGGACCTCACAGATGGTCATTTCTTGCCAGAGCTCCCATCTGCAGATTTTTCTCCTACTTGGCCTTCTTCTGTCAATACATGTCCGATCTACTCAGAAATACAGAGTCTGCTACTCTATGATAGGACTGCTTGTTTATGTTGTCATTGCAGCTTTCTTCGGCATACAACTCTCTCGGATTTCTACATTCATTTTAATATATCAGTGGGTTCCAGTGGGGCTGGGAGGAGTTTATTTTCCTTCTTCCTTTTAAACTATTTAGTAGTTCAGGTGAAGGGAAGGTATTCTTTTCCCACACCTGAGTTCTCAGTGCAGTCACATTCCTTTCTGTGTTGTAGACCTGGTTCCAGATTCCATGAGGCTTTAGGGCTCCTTTCTCATTCAAGCAAAGACATACAGAGAGAAGTCGTATATTTTACTTGAGGTTAGACACCAGACTCAACTAGATCTCAGTGAAACCTCAATGGTTTGGTGCATGAAAGGAGAGGTTAAATTGAGGGCAATTAATTAGCTTCCACAGTGGATGGCATCTCACTGAAGACTGAGTCATCTCAGACATGTATATGGTTAGGTTTGATATCACCTAAAACTTGCATTTAAAACTTTATCATAAAAAATTAAAAGTGCTATGTTCTCTAGTCTTGGGAGTACACTGAGCATATTTTAAAACTGACATTGTTCTGTATTCTTGTCCTTGTCACTCTCAGTGTTCCACACTCTCAGGATGCTCTTCTATGTGACTGAAATTTTGGCCTTACCTTAAAAGCAAATACTCTTTAAGACTGGCTGAGCTCTGGAGCCCACATTTTTTATGACAGTGTTTTGGACCCACTGAAACTCAAACTTGAAAATTAAATATGATTACTTTTACTTTAGGTCTTTGAGCTGCTGTACTATAGGATTTCTATCCTTTCATTTAAAGTTTTTGCCTACCAAACGTTAGTAACAGAATAGCTGAGATTTCAGTGTAGTCCTGAAAAAAGTTTAAAACCAAAAGAGTGCTTTAAATTGCAACTATATTCCGAAACAAAGATGATCATGATATTATTTTATAAGCTGGATGAATAGGACCACTGACCTGTCCTCCTGATAGCTGCACACCTCTCCTGGACTCCATCCAGCGTCAGATCACACTAAGGTTGCTCTCACCTCATTCTGGCCTGCGCTACTGGCACACCGTCATAGTTCAGAAATGCCCATGGTATTTATTGACCACAAGCAGGAAGGTGGCCAAACAAGACACGACAATACGACAAAGCAGCGCATAAGGTGGTAGTATATCAGCTACAGTGTATACTGCAGCAATGCCTGCCTCTTCCTGCAGCAATGCCTGCCTCTTCCCGCATGAAAACCTTGAGCTGTTTCACTAAATTTCATCCCACAGGGACAAGCATGTTCATGTCTCTGTAAAAATGAAATCAAATACACAGACCGATTTCTCAGAGCAGCTGATGCACTGTCAATTCACACTTTCAGTTATGTTGCAAGAACATGGTCGCTTGCCCATACCCTGAAACAAAAATAGCAGACCACATTTGAGTGTAACAGATGAGATTGTGAGATGTGGATTGTGTCTGTTTACTCCAGGAATACACAGAATTATTTAGATCTAACTCCACAGAAGTTAGAAATGCTGAGGTCAGAAAAATTGTTGTTAAGCACAAATTTTTGGTTCACAAATCAATAAATAACACCCTTTAAAGCACAGCACTTCCATCTTTGTTAATATTTTTTCAAAAATGCAAAACTCTAGCAGTGATTTATACAACAACTATGATCCAGAAATCTCAGGACACGTTAGATTTTATTCAGAGCATTTGTTTCTATTCTCACAGTACTAGGAATAAAAAGAAAGCCAGGAAAGACAATAACGAGCTGTTGTGAGGTATTGCATGCTGTTAAAAGCAGAGAAGAGCTCCCCCTGACAAATTCAGCTACAAAGCACATTTTTTAAGCCTTGTGATTATTTAGTAAATAATATTAATAATATATCAGCACATATCTGATAATAATTATAGTTAGGGTATTTAAATACTTCACAATGTGGAAATAATATGTTAGACAAGGATGGAATCAAATTTTTATTTTATTTTTTTTCAATTAAGTGTAATGAGGATTTAAGATGAAGACTAAAGCCTGAATACAATCCTGCTTGCAGTTCATTTCAGCTGAGGAGACCTGAGCTCTGACCGTCTCTCTCACCTGCATTCGAGGACTTTCAGAAGAAAGAAACCATAGCAGATGTGGTTTCGAAGCGCTATTCCTGTTGTGTCTTTGTATTAGAGAGATAGTCAAGCAGCTACAAAGAAACTGAGTTACAAAGAGCAAGAGTAGGAGGAGGTTTTGGTAAAAACCTTTTTATTTTTTTCACATTTCATAGTGCCAATTTCTCCTATGATAATAGTCAAAACTCCAACTTGTATCAAAATGCTAAACTGAAGTAAAATCAGGAGAAATGTGATAAATGGCAAATAAGGTGGAAAAATATTCTACTGTGTGTCTCTTTTTCCTTTGTGTACACATGTAATTGTATTTAAAGCTAGCTCACACCATCTATCTGCTTATATAGTTAGCTATTTCTAACATTTGTATCACGCGTGTACTGTGCCTTTGGGAACATCTGCTCAGCGTTTTTCGTGCGTGTGTGAAATTACATGTGTGAAATTACAGCAAGCAAATGTTGGCTTGTGCCAGCCGCAAGCTGTGCAGCTGCAGTGACTGCCGTTCAGCACAAGCCATAAGCTCCGCAGAGCAGTCAGCCCTCAGCTTTCTTTAGCTGTGTGAACAGAGCGAGTTGCGTGAGCTCGTGCAGGGCAAGCTGACTTTTACCGACCAAAAACCGGGGTAGCAAAGAACGCTGAGCTGCAGTGTGCACACAGCTGCCTTGGGCCATGACGGGAGTTACATCGGTATAAAACCTGCAAGGCTGGTCCTGAGAAAAATGAATGCTGATCATGCCATCTGGGCACCGCAGTGTGATCACCTGTTTTCTGCAAGAGGTTCCAGAGGAAGGAACAAACACAATCAATCTCAGTCCCCACCAGGTGACAGATCTTCCTGCAATCTGCCTTCTTTGCATCGAAGCCATTCAGCGAGGAGGCACAGCTTGTATGAACCAAGTCTTATTCGTTATGTTCATCTGCCTCTTCTAGGAGGAGCATGTTTCTGAGAATTCGGTATGAGAGAAACTTGCCAAGCCCAAGCCACTCGTACAAGATGCCTGCTCTGTCTTTGCTGCACAAACAGTATAAGCTCACTACAAGCACAGTACAAGTACAACACAATGTAAAACTGATTGCAGCTTTTGTAGTTAAAGCCCCAGTTAAGTGTTCACTGGGTTAAATCATGCAGTAGGCCCTCTTCTTTACTGACTCGCTTTCACATGGAAGCTGGTGACATTTTAAAATGGCAGCTGAGTGATCAAAGTGTGGAAGGATAAAATAATGTTTAGGGATCGAATTCAGATCTTGATAGAATCCAGCTGATTATGGGTTTTCAGGAAAGCAGGATGTTTAAAATGGGCTGGATACAGCTTCAAACACCTGCCTGTAACAGGCCCTGAAAATCTGCCCACTGTACTTAGTGGAATCCAGATTTTCCAACTCATAGTAAAGTAGGCACTTATATTGGTCCAGATGTTAATTCCATAGCAGCAGATAAGACCAGGCAAAAAAAGTGTCAACCATACTCAAATCCTGCTACTTGATTCTACTGCTCTGAAAAACTCCTGGCATAAGCACACAGATCTTTCTTAATAAAACACACAATAGTACAACCTAGCTGTAAATCACCAGTTATCCAGACTGGGCCTTTTGGGATATACTTCTGTACTATTTGACCAAAATGACCTTTTATCTCGGAAATAGTAGAAGACTTTGTATATATTGAGATCAGCTACAGGAAGCGCAGCCATGATCTTTGATTCATCACTAACAACACTGGTTCCAATTACTGGTCACAATACTTTATACTAAAATTAGAAATACACTATATTCTGTTCTGAAAACATTTCCCAAATACCATGCCAAATATCCTTTCAGATACATCTGCAAAACTTGATTTACTCTCCTACTTATGGACTCCTTAAGATGTTAAACTGATCAACAACTAGAGACTGTCACATACTTAATGTAGATGCAAGAGAAAGCAACGTGTGAGGTTTTTCTTTTGTTTATCTAAAAAGATAATCTTCTAAAACATGCATGAAGTTCTACCTTGTTTCCTTTGTGGACTGAATAGAATAGAAAATATTTTAGAAGAGTTTCACAGAAGAGAGATATGGAAAGATACGAAGTACAGATTT
>NW_010583631.1:151630-171323 GCF_000705375.1 Tinamus guttatus
AGATTTAATCTATCATTTTTGTGGTCAAAGTTCTCTAAAAACAGAGATCTTCACCATCTTGCCATAACTCAGTATTGATTAATAGTAGTTTAGGACAAGTTCTCTTAGTAGGGCTCTCAGACCAGGACAGGAGGCACAAATATAGTATGGTCTAATGCAATCAAGGTTCTCTGACAGATGTCAGCAATTTTTCAGTAACTGCACGCATGCATGCTGTTCCTCCATGATAAGTGTAAGCCAGTGCTATTTCACCAGGGGGCAAGTCATTGCCCCCTTGTTGGGAAATAAGAGCACGCTCATGGACAGTGACCACAGAGGAATGTAAAGTCAGATATTAGGTTGCCCTGGAGGAATGGATTCTTGGGCTGCTACATTGAATTCCTAAAAGATACTGCGTTAGTTTTGCTAAATTCTATTGCAAATATCAAGCTTAAAAAAAAAAACAAAACAGGCCTAAAAAATCCATATATGTAGGAAAGATCACTTTTACAGAAATTTAGACCAGGCAAAAAATAATTCAGGGTAGTTACACGAGTGGGGTTTCAACTGACCTAAGACTTAACCCACGCAGTTTATAAAAGCTGACTATATTGCACACAGATAAAGAAAACAGCTTCACTTTGTAGCGTAACTGTCCTCTTGACAATTCTTAAAAGCCATAGTGTCGGGCTTCAAATGATTTGTCAGTACTGGCCTATGACTTTAGTATTTGTATAAACCTAACTACTGCAAACATAGATGTTTTAAAGATCACTGGCTAGATTATTGACACAGATTATACTGACAAAGTTAATGCAAACTCTGTCTAAATTAAGAGGAATTGTTAATGTCAGCACAGAATCCGGACGTTGTTACTCCCAGTTAGCGGAGGTGGAGATTCAACTGGAATAAAATTCAGCTATCAACCAAAATGTACAGTCCAAGACAGACACAGGAAATGTAAATGTAACTATTCACAGTTGATTCTGCTACTTTGCTAGTTCTGAAGAATTAGTACAGTACTGGCTTGTCATGTTTCTTTGCCTGTCACAAGTATTGTTAGATTTCATGCTTAGCAAGACTTCTTTGGTTGACTCTTCGAAGCTGCTCACTTGCACTCTTTCAAACTTTACACAGCAGTATTTTCTTCTCTTTTGAATAAAATCGTTTTCATCTGGATGGATATAGCTGAGGTGCTCAACAGTCACTTAACTCCTCTACTGTACTAAATTTCTGTACTAAAGCTGATAATGCATTTACATTTTATCAACCAAAAAAGAGCTATTTTTACTTCTTAATGTGAAATCCTTGTGGATAGAAGATGCTTTTGTTTTATCTTGCCCTAAGAACTTGAGGTCAACCCTATAACCACTGTAGGGGTTACTTTGACTATATAGGTTAAGACAGAATTCCCCTGTTTCTCTCTCAAGGGTTTTTGATTCATATAATAGAGTAACCCTTTCATTGTAAAAATGGGCTGTGAAGGCATACACAGTTTTCTTACGTACTGTATCGGAATAATCGTTCATGAAAAGTAAGAAAAGAAGAAAAAAAAGAACTTTTTTCATATTTTTCTAAAGCTAAATGACATGTTAGGAATAATATAGCTAATTATGTATTTACAGATTTGTTTTATTTGTTCGGAAGTACAAATCGATCCAAATCAGTACAGACGTGCAGAGGTAGCAGTCTCATTTGTCTGAATGTATTTATTAAAAAAAAAATAAGCCAAAGACTTGTGTGAAGTGATGTGTTTCTGATAACCTCACTATAGACTCACAGAGCAACGTTTTTCAGTCTTTCTAATAATGGTATTCAGAGCAAAACAACAGAAATAAAAACACAATCAAGCAGAAAAAAAAAACAGAGAAGGGTCCATACAAAGAAGTTTCATGTACAAATGTAAGTCGACAAGTTAAAATTTGCAAGAAAGGCTTATTATGAGCATGAGAAAGACTCATCCAGTCAAAATCTTTGGTTTCTTTTAGTAAAGCCCATGGTCATTTTAAGGACACATCCACACTCTAGTTTTGTGACTCGAACTTTTCCAGAAGTGCTTCTTTGAATCAGACCAATGATTTTTCAGGAACAGTAATTGTGATACATTACAAAAGGGCACTTTTTCTTACTGTTCCTCATGTGAAAACCCCGTGCTTTATCTAAATATCAAAGAGTTCTTCTTGCAACTCAAAATGCCATCTCTTTGTCGTTCTAAAACCTCCTCCTCACCATCTACGAAGAAAATTAAGTGGTTCTGTTTTCTACGCTCATCTAGTATTCTCTTTTCTCGCAAGCAATTCAAGGAGTCCAGGAGGAATGGAATCACCAACAGTAATCATTCTCTTTTAATTTTTTTATTCAGTTTAACTAAATTTAGATAAAAATAA
This sequence comes from Tinamus guttatus, assembly GCF_000705375.1. Next base: position 153,997 of record NW_010583631.1, read on the forward strand.
ATTATCTTGTTTAATTATGCATGAATGTAACCCTTAAGTTCTCATTATAACCTTGTAAAAGTCATGAATAGAAGTCAAAAAATTTTCAGCAAATATTTGCCAAAAATCTATTGTCTTGAAAAAAAACTATATTTTTTAAAATTTTGTTTGCTTTATTAAACTGTTAGTATGATTTCATAGTGCTTACAGTAAATGTATTTTCATTTTACTTCATCCTAAATCTATTTCATTTTCAGTTAACAATTAAGTTCAGAATTTCATTTTCCTTTTCCTGTAATCTGAAACATTTGTCCCACATTCTTCAAGTGTAATAGTGTCTCACTAAAAGTGTAAAAATTACACAGAATTTATAAAAGTAACAAACACCTTTGTATTGAACACACCACTGCTTTGACAGGGAGTGAATCAAAAATGATGAAACAGACTGGGTTTTCACACTATTTCTGCTGCATGGTATGTTTCATTTTTTTTTCAATCACAATCACAAAACAAATCACATTTTTTTCATAAAATGCTAATTCTGACTTTCCATCAGTTCAGAAGTTTTTCAGTCATTTTCACAGCTGCACTAAACATTTACGAGAGGAACAGAATAGATACGGGAGAGAAAAAAAACAGTTTATCTAAGTACTCTCATAAAAAGAAAGTAAACAAATCTCTCTTGTTACTCTTCCATGACAAACACCACAGTCCTATCCTCTTCTGATTTTCAATCATTTGATTCTGAGCGAGCCTTTTACTGTGTTATTTGACATCTTTTGTCAAATGCAGAAAGAGAAACCACTATTCCTGTCTCCAGAGGCAAGAGACAACGGTCACATTTACTTACAGCCATAGCGCAGAAGAAAACCTAAGATTACTGATATTCCATGTGAGCTTTCTGCATATAGTGCCATGAGTGAGTATGAGGAGGACCAAGAAAATCCTCCTTAGGTTTAATGTGGTTATTCCAGAGAATTCAGGTGCTCTTGATACCTAATACAACACTATATCCATGCACTCAGTGTTTCAGATTGAGGCAAGCAGAAAAGCTTAACCTTTCTCTTTCTATGTCAGCAGCTTGAAGATTGATGTAGCTGGAATTTGGACTCTTCCTTAATCATATTTTTTATTTGAAAAATGCTTACTGAGTTATTTCGGCTGATTTCTATATGTCTTTGGCTCTCTCCAGAATAAAATCAAAACCATACCTTTCTAGCAGGGATATTTCTGTAACCCAACATGTGTTTTTACAAATTATATATATGAAACCATAGCTCAGTGTTGACGCTTTTAAATTTTTCTGTGTCAGACTGCCTCCTGCAATGAATCCATGCAAGCTCCACTGATTTGCACTGTGTGGGAAGGCTTGCATTTGCAAGAGAGAGACATGTAAAATATATGAGGAATCTAATTCTAATACTTACAAGCATTACATTCTCACTTGACTTACGACATTTTCAAGTTAAACCATAAATGACAGAAAGAGGCTGTGGGTAGAAGGACATAAAGCTACCCAGAACAAGATGGAAATGTAAGTAGAGCATTAAGTAAGCTCCAAAAGACACAGTAATGGGAGAGCAGACATTTGCAGAAATACTTTCATGAGTCCAACATCTTAATCCAAGCATTTAAAAAAACAAAACGTCAGAAGTAACGGTGATTCAGAGCAGGGGGTTTCTGCTGGCTCAGACTTTCCTGAACAAGGAATTGGAAAAAGGGAGTCTTGCATGCATCACCCCGCTCTTCACCCTTGCAAAAGACACTAGCGAAGCACCATTTCTTTTTCCTTCTTTGTGATGGAGAATTTCCCTTACAGAAAGGGAATGTCCTATGGCACCTGCACTCTCTGGCATGATCCTGTAGCTGACTAACCACAAAGTCCGGGGCCTTATGACCCTTCTTCAAGAAACGCTTGTGTTTTACTGGCAGCACTGCTCCATGCGTGCACAACATTTGCCTTTCGCTGAGCTGCTATTCCTGGCGCTACTTCGTATATTTCATCATCTATGAGTTGCAGTGTTTATGTGATTTCTTTAAAATCTCCTCAGCAACACGTGCCCTCAGAAAACCTAAGTGTAGAAGCTGCTCTCAGAAAACACCTTCATGACTGGCACTAAAACTAAACCCTGTGTATTCAATAGCTTTATTATAGAAAGATTGCTGTGATGGATTTAACTGGAATTTTCATCTATTCTCCCACCTCCAAATACATATACTTTTTAGAGTATGCCTAGGGATGAGAGCCCTCAGTTGCTGAGAGTAAAGATCCTTCTCTTAAAAAGACTTTTTGGCAGAGATCAGTAAACATTTTGATATGAATAAAACTTTCCTGTTTTTTTCTTTGAAGGGTTTAGAGTTTTTAGGCACAAAGAGGTGTCATTTGAGAAGACTGTCTAAGGCAGTAAAGAGATCATAAATAGATGTTTACCATGGTGAGTCAGAGTGAGAAGAAATAGATTATATTAATTATTTTTCAAGAGTCTTTTTTCAATAAGTACCTTTTCAAGTTCTCCCAAAAAATCGAGAGCTGCTTTCTTGCTTGATAGAACTCTACTAGTAAGAGAGGAATTTCACCTGAAATGGATTTGGCTCAAAGAACTTTTTGCAGTTGTGATCATGTGGTATATTTATTTCTTGGAAAATGTTTGTTCTGTGTCTTGTGCAAAATATACTAGAAACATTTTTTTTTAAATTCGATTTCTATTTCCTTTTTTTTTCTGCGCTTCTACCACCTCAGCTAAAAACTCCTGAAAGATCAGAAACATTAATTAACATTACTGTTAACACCATCTTGCTTCTGAAACAGTATTTTTCCTGTATATGTAGCCAGTTTATCTTTAAATTTAGAGTTGACTATCTATACTGCATCACAGTCTGTGGTGGAACCCACAATGGGAATGTTTTTTTTTATTTTTTTGTGGAAAAGCTATCATGTTATTCTGGTAATGGCTTCTGTGAGAAATAACGATTTAGATTAAACTGCGTGGATGATCAGGGTTTGTACTCACTCTCTGATGCTCTTCTATTTTAAGAATATAGATGTACACAGAGATATCAGCTGACTTGGCCTTGACACCTATTTAGGCCTTTATATTAGTATTCATAGAACTTACTGTTGATCTACCTGCTTTTCTTATCACTGATTGCCATTTCTTCACTTTTATGACTCCATACTTTTTTATTTTTTAATTGCATCCCTGTACTTACAGTTTAATGAAAATAAGTATGCTTGCATGTAGCATGCTGAGATATGGGTTCCTATTTGCAGATGCTAGATATATTAGCACAGTGTATGAAATAAATAAGCTAAAACTGGAACCTGTTTTGTCTGCCAAGGAATATATTCTGTATAGAAAGAATGAAGGCATGGTTTTGCTTTGCGGACTGCAAAATTGAAACTCATTTTGCAGAATTAGAAGCAAACAGCATTTTCCAAGAACTCACATCTTGTAGAGTGGAAACTTATAGCTTTTCTTATTGTTAGAAAATGACTTGTTTCTTCTTTAGCCTGGTGCCTTCAGCCTGAAAACCTGTCTGAGTAACTCCTATCTGCCCTTGGTTCCTGATTATAGATGTTTATTTTTTTCTTAAACTCTGTTTATAACATGAATACTCTTAAAATAATTGCTTGCATGTTTTCTTTTCCCATATTAGTTTTCCAGGTCTTATTTGAAACAGACCACTGTTCGCTGTGTTAAAAAGCAAATAAGAAACAAACAAAAAATGTGTATCTGAAGAGAGAAATCTCATGATATTAAGGGCAGAGAGCATATAGGATGGACTTAACTCATGGGGCTCTTCCAGCATAGTGTTCCCATGTCAGGCATTGAATTCATTTTAAACTGTTGAAGCTTATGTGATTTTCTTTGTATTGTGATAACAGTAAGGGTGTGATAATATATGGTCTGCAAAAAAAATCAGAAAGCCATTCAACAAGAGAGGTTTTTCACACTTGCATTTAGCTGTTCAAATCTAGGAAGAAAAAGCGATGTTGGCAAAACACTAACACAATTTAGAGGGAGAAGCCAGTTTTCTGGAGATATTTTCATGGACCTAGTTTATTCAAAGATGAAATATGGCTTTTTATGCATTCATGGCTTTTATAAAAGTTATTTAATAGAAGAAATGCGATCTTAATTTCTGTTCTGACCTATTGCGTCTCTCTCTGTCATTTGTCTTCTAGGTTTCTAAGCCAAGCGCTCATGATATGATCCAGCTAGCTTATAGGGCCTCAACAACCTTGTGAATATGGTTAAAAACGGGTCCCAGCTGGACAATGAAACACTGGCAATGCTCCAGAATAAAGCTATCTCTGTCACTCTCCCAGCCGTGTATACACTCGTGGCTCTCATCAGTATTCCTGGCAATCTGTTCTCCCTTTGGGTGCTCTTCTGGCATATCAAACCCAAAACACCTTCTGTTATCTTCATGATCAACCTGAGCATCACAGATCTCATGCTGGCCAGCTGCTTTCCCTTCCAGATTATCTATCACACCCATAACAACCACTGGACTTTTGGCAAGACTCTCTGCAGCCTTGTGACCGTGATGTTCTACTCTAATATGTATTCTTCGATCCTGACCATGACTTGTATCAGCATCGAGCGCTACATGGGAGTGGTATATCCAATGAAGTTAATAAAGTGGAGAAGAAAAAGGTATGCCTTCGCTACCTGCCTGGGAATGTGGATTCTCTTGCTCTTAGCTCTCTACCCACTAGAAAGCACAGATCTGACCTATGAAGTGAAAGAGCTGGGGATCGTAACCTGTTTTGATGTCCTCAAATGGGATATGCTGCCCAGCTTTGCAGCCTGGGTAGCCTTTCTCCTTACGTTATTTTTCGTGCTCTTTCTGATCCCTTTCATCGTAACAGTGGGATGTTATATTGCCACCATTCGGAAGCTTATTCAGACATCTAACAGATATGGTAACAAGCAGAAGACTAGATCTATATACCTGGCAGTGATAGTCCTTTTAGTATTCGTCACCTGCTTTGCCCCCAATAACTTTATCCTGCTTGTGCATATGATCAGCCGCCTATTTTACGAAAAGAGTTTGTACCCTGCCTACAAGCTCACCTTGTGTCTCAGTTGCCTCAACAATTGTATCGATCCCTTCATTTACTACTTTGCATCCAAAGAATTTTACCAGAAATTCATGCAAGTGTTTCGTCCTAAGGCACTGCTCAGTGACAGCTTGGAAAACAGAAGGGAAAGCTTATTCTCTGGCAGGACCATGTCAGCCAGGTCTATGTCAAGTGGACCTATGGATGGGTTAGAGGGAGTGAAAGTCTACTTGCAAAGGCAGGAGAGTGTCTTTTAGCCTTGGACTTCACAGGCAGAAAGGCACCCGTGTGTTCCCTGAGAAGAGAAACAGGGCATTTCCTTTTGAATGGCTACCCTCAAAATAACTTGCTCCACTGACAGAAGCTTAACTATACTCAGGAGAGACTATCTCACATGCTACTTTAGTAAGCTACTGTTTCCTGGGAAGAAATGGAAGAATAAAAGGAATTAAGCTTATTCAAGGAGCCAATTACGCCAAAACAACATTGACCCTTAATGGTCAGCCTGGAGTGAGTTCTACTGCATGAAATCAAAGGATAAGTTTGGAACAAAAATTACTTTCAGGTTCTCTGATCTCAGTGACTAGCCAACGGCTTTGGATTCTCAGAGAATGTGAAATTTTACTGTATATGAACTGAAACATAAACTGAAGTCGGGTTTAGGAGAGGAGAGTTATTTTCCTAAGCAATGTGGTATTATTTGGATGTATTGCTTCCTCTTGTGTTTTATTTTTATAAAAGAATGAACAAAAATAGTTTGTCATTTTACTGTTTATGCATTACGTATAGCCACTGTGAATTCACCACAACACTCACCCAGGATCTGTACAAAACCACATTAACCTTTGGAAAGGTTAGGTTGACTAGCAATATTTATTTCAATTTTGTATAGCAAAATATCTTATAAATGAAAGAAAAGCTAAAAGTAACAGATCACTCTGAGATCACTTCAGCTGCTGAGCATATTATAACTTCTTGAAGTTATTAATTTCTCGGGAAAGTGGAGAGCAGATGGTTTAAGAAAACAGCTTTCTCACAATGACCTACTACAGTAATAATGCTGCTGCTGGTTTATGACTGGCATCAACAAATCATTTTCATCAGTCCTCCATAGATCATGTTGTTCATCACCCTAAGCAGAGAATTTTGCTTTATATTGGAGGAGGATGATAAATCTATCTTCCTTATGGAGGTGGTGTAGATTGTTAACCAATTTTTCAGCTAAATATATAAGAATTCAACAACAAATTGGAGTGATTCTATGCCATCAGAAACCAGCTGAAAACTTGTTTGTGTGGCCAGACATCAGAATGTACTTATTTTAAGGAGGCAAACAGAAAGAAGAAAAAAAAAAAAAAGAAAAAAAGAAAACAAGCCTTGAGAATGGGAGAGCTACCAATTAAATAGCCTGGAGTTAGGTTGTGAACGTAGGCAGGTTGATTGTGCAGTCCTATGTCTCAGACTTTTCTCTGACATAACCTATTCCAGCCTGTTGCATATAGTATCATGCTCCTCTTCTTCATCTCCTCAGCGATTGCCTGTGTGCTTTGAAAGACAACAGCTACAAAATATGTGCTGGGGGACAGATGAAGGCAGGGTGACTCAGAACCATAATTTTTTCCTGCGGTATTTACAGTTTTACACCTACTTTTGGTTCTCTTGACAATGAAGAGCCAAAAACACCTGACAGAGTCAGACAAATTTCTTCTCACAAGCAGGACAAAACTATCCCCATAACCCTTTGCTATGTTGTGACTTCATCCAACTCTGAGTAGGAAGATCTCTTTAACATCACACACACTGCCCAGAGCAGTGGCTGCAAGTTACACTGATTTTTGAACACAGTATTTTCTGTGTCCGAGTTAAAGGCATCAGGCCAAGGCTGCTACAATTTATATGTCTTTTTCTTTTTATGTGATATGATTAAAATCCCATTTTCCACCACTAATCGAGGTGTGATTTGCTCTGTACTTTCACTTTTTTGCCATCCCAAATTTTACCGTGGTCTTCGCTATAGTAGTTAAATAACTACAAAATGGACTGTGAAATATTTGTGTTCTACCTCTGTCGAAGTATCATTAGTTCTTAGAGCAGGATAAGTCAGTAGACTTAGTGATACCTTTCAAAAGTCATGTAAAGTGTTTTGTTTCATTTCACAGCGTTAGTTATAAGTGTTATGTGTGTTTTCCATCTGCAAGGCCAGCCTCAGTAACGAACAGTCAATCCAAACCTTCCCATCAAGTTACTGTATGGAAGTTGCCCTCATTAGCTGCCTGGGCAAGCTACATGTGGCGAGATGGGTTTGCAACCCTAAATTACCTTCTGTATTCTGAAAGAGAAGAGCCTGCGGAAATTGTCCCTATATGAGTTGGGGCTCCGATCCAAGTTCCTCTGTCAGCTCCAGCACACGCTCTGAAATGTCTGCATGTGAGCTGTGCTTCTGGGCAGGAAATGTGAGCAGAGGGCTCAAGAAGGAAGAGACCGTAAGCTGGAAGGTGAAGATGTGACATAAAAGTAACATTTACTTCTTAGCTAAGCCCAAGGATGGAGGAGAAGATAAAAGAGTGTAGACAATTTTGCCTTTTTAAAGAGAAACTTTAAAATGATGCTTGCTTGCTGGGGACTCTTGTCTAAGGCCAGCTCATCTATGTCATTCTCTTTGAACGCATCATTTATAGTTACCTGCTATAGCACAGTACTCTCAAAAAACATTATCTAAATTTGAAGAGTTTGAATATGGGCCTTCGTTTACCTGCACTGTGTGAGAACATTCACAAACTAGATTCCTTCTAACCTGTTCCACATCTATAGGGCAGAAACTCAGGTTACTCATGTTTTGGAAACCTTTTTATGAACTTACTAACGCATGGCTCACCCTACTGTCCAAGCCCTTTTAATCATCCACTTTCACAGAATTCCAAATTTCTCACTATCAAAATGGTTTTCAGCATATTATTGAGGCAGAATTTTGTTTTGGAGGAAATACTAATATAAATATATATATGTGAATATATACACAAACATACAAATACTTGTATAATGAAACAGCCACTTGCCCTGCTCTAAAGCTAATTTTCACTCTGGTATATTTTGAGTCTACTCCTGAAGCTCTTAGTGGCTCCTAAAATATGCTGAAACATGTCTCAATTATAACTGACATCTAATGGAGTTACAAGGGCAGAAAAACTGCTCTTTTGAAAATATTGAATTGCTCCTTTTGCAGGACAAAAACCAGATGGTTAAAACTGACTGAAAATGTTTTTCTCTCCAACCTCACACAACACTTCATAGCACTTCATCCCTCTTCAGATGCTGCCTGAAAGGGCACAGGAAGGATGCCCCTCTCAGGTGCTTCATGTCATCTCACTACCTAGCCTGAAATTAGCTCTTATTAAACAAAAATCCCATGCCAGTCAGTGGAACTGCTCCCAGAGTGAGGAACACAGAGATCAGTCTTTTGACGTTGACAGTATATACTGTGAATCTTTTTTTTTCCCTCCCCTTAAGAGAACAGAAGAAGAAATAAGAAATTATTTTCAGAAGTATCGCATCATACTGTTCTTTGGCACTGGCAACCTGTCCTTGTGGGACACCATAAGGTGACAATACTGCTGTATTCCTTATATTGTGGGTGTGTGTTAATATAGGTATATGCAGATATATGTATATACCTTTTGAGCAGTTATCAAGAAGCTTGTGCCTATACCACCTTCATTTGGGGAATTGTGGATTCTGACTTACGTTTTCACTTGCCTGTGCTGAAGACACAAGTGTATGGGCTTCTGTTTTTCTCTTTTTTTTTAATTTTTTTTAACAATTTAATCTCTATGAATGTGCTTATATGTTTTTGTATATAATAATAATAAATAAAAAATAAAAAGGACCTGATTTAAGATTGCTTCCTTTGTTTTATCTGCTGTACATGAGTTACCTCCCAGCTTAGAATCACAGAATGCTTAAGGTTGGAAGGGACCTCTAGAGATCATCTAGTCCAGCCCCCCTGCACACGCAGGGTCACCTAGAGCACGTGGCACAGGACTGCATCCAAGCGGGTTTTGAAGATCTCCAGAGAAGGAGACTCCACAACCTCTCGGGGCAGCCTGTTCCAGAGCTCTGTCACCCTCACTGTTCAGAAATTTTTCCTTCAGTTCCTGTGGAACTTTTGGTGCTTCAGTTTGTGGCCATTACCTCTAGTTCTGTTGGTGGCCACCACTGAAAAGAGGCCAGCACCATCCTCCTCACTGCCTCCCTTGAGGTACTTATAGACACTGATTAGACATTAAGTCCTGGATCCACTGATACATTAGTCCTAGACTAGGAATACAAGTTATGAAATAAAACAAATCTGCTTGCCATTACTAGCATACCTCATTTTTTTTCTCCTCCTTTTTCATTCTCTCTCCCTTTTTTTTTTTTTCCCCTTCCCCCAAGGATTTTGGAGACTGATTCCTTTTGGTATATCTGTTCCCTTTTGATTTTTTAATATGGCAGAAGCTGGTTTTGGCATATCACTTTACAGAGCCAAATTTGAAAAGCAAGCTGAAAAGCTGTAATACTAGAATGAAATGTCAGCCACCTTGAAATACCTCTCTCTGCCCAATAGTTGCACTTAGGATTCTTTTTTCATAATTTCAATATTATGTTTCACAGTGAAATATAAGTTCTTAATACCTGTGGATTCTGGTGTTTTTTAATGTCATTTGACCACATATATTAAATTCACATTGTTTACTACATCTAATACAAGCCATCTTTAGAGCAAACTGTCAGGAACAGATTCATCTCAAACCCCAGAAGATGCTAGTACCTAGTACCACCCTGACACTAAAAAAAAAAAGTAAGAACTTGTGAACAGCCAGTAGTAAACACAAGGACGAGAAACATCTCTGTCTTTAAACTAATTCCCAGGTCTATGTGTTTTTTTTTTTCCCCTTGGCTAGGAAGGGAGAAGCTTATTTAGCAGTGGATTAATGATTTAAATCAACCAAACAATTTCAAACAGCTGAGCAAGCTGATTCAATTTGCTAATCTAGCAGAAAATCAACTCTTCTCCAAGAGGAATTAAAAAAAAAAAAAAGGTTAGAGAGATTAAGCTGTTAATCATATAATCAAGTAAGTCACAGAGTCATTGCAATGCCTGCCTCCTAGAAGGTGTATAAATCATGAATATTCAAGGGAAAAGTATACATGGGAAAGTGGAGTCCACATGGAGAAAATCAGTCATAGTTTCACATATGACATGACAGACTCTTCAATGAACACTAATTTATATCTAGGTATCATAATATGTACCTTCAAGCACTAGCTCAGCAGTAGGAATAAAACAAGTCAAACATTAAGGATTATTAGGAATCGGAAAAACAGGAGAAAAAACAAACCAACCAACCACACACACACTGCAATGCCTGGGAGCAGAAAAGAGTGGGGGATTTCTATAGGAAAGCCAGGCCAGGAGCTGAGGGTGATGGCAGCCCAGTGTTCTCACCCCTATGGAGCAAACTCTCAGCACCCTAGCAGGGTCAGGTACAGGCTCAGTTGACCATCGGATAAGCCAAGGTGACAACATAGCTCCAAAGTCAATCCAGCGAGCCCAGTCAGCAAATCCAAACAGCAGCAAACAAGTCTACATATAGATCAGACAAGGAGTAAGAGCTCAGGTCTGCACTTAAATGGAGTCCCTGGCCCCTTGGTCAGTGGGTGTTGGTGGGAGTCCCAGGTGAGACTAATCAGGCCTGTTTAGGCCTATTAGTGCCTCAGGGTTCTGACAATGTCATGGTAGAAATCCAAGTTTTACTCACACTTTTTTTTACTTTGAATACTTCTGGTCTTTTCATTTCATAGAGGATCTGTAAGAACTGGAAAAGGTTCAGAGAAAGGAGCAATGACGGCCTAAGGTATGAAACTGCAGCTTTGTAAATTGAATAGTTTAGGACTCATCATCTTGGAAAAGAGTTGACATGAAGAAGGTGGGAAAGAGGTCTACAAAATCGTAAGACGTGGAAAAGAGATAGGGATGAGTTTCACCTTTTTTCTCCATGCAACAAATAGGGGATAACATATCACACTAATCGGCTCCAGGTTCAAAATCATCATGTGATTTCTTTGATCTTAGCCTTTCTAAGTTACCCAAATGTGGCCAGTATTTGAGGGAGAACAGAGTAAATTAGACAGACCCTTGACCTGCCCCACTCTGTCACCCATAGGATCCCCTGAAATGCTTGCCAGAAACGTCCTGGAGCACCATCTAGCTGTGAGTGTGGCCTCCTCCCCTCTGCCTCCTGCGGGTGCTGTGGCTACTGTTGTTGAGGAGTCCACCCCAGAGCCAGAAAGGGGGCTAAGAGTGCCCCAGTGTGGGGCATGAGCTTGCTCCTTGGCCCTCTTTCATTTAGCATGGTAGACAAGTTTCTCACATTCGGGCAATGACGAATGGTGCAATCCTCTTCAACTAACATCTTGTTTTGCTTCAAGGTCTAACATTATTTCTAACACCTTTTTTTTAAATCTTTTTTTTTTCTTCACTTGCCTCTCCTAAAGCGTTACTGGTGTTACTGGAGCCGATTAACAACACATCTTGTTGGCCCCTTGTGGAACTGACATTCTCAATTGCTGGCTCATTCAACTTATCATACGAGTCTCCTCTTAAAAGCGGGCATAGCTGTGACAGTTCAAGAGCGTGACTCTTGATATTCTGACAGTATCTTGTCTGTGCAAAATCCATTAAGAGAATTTTATTGGCAAAATTTTTAGATGTAGATAAAACTTCATTTCTTTAAGTGCCCCGAATGAAAATTCCAATACTTAATGAATCTTGCAAGTCAATTGGGTTATAAGACTTGGTTATTGAACTCATCAATCAAATCTATCCAGAACAAAAGAGGAATTTGCTACTGGAATAAATCTTGAACTGTCTCTTCTCATTTATGCTGTAGTTCGTAGTCTTAAATGTTGTTACTGAGAGCAGAAATTGACTCGTACTATTCATTTTAATATATTTGTCTAGATTCCATGTATTCTGTGTTAAGTTTTTGCAAAAAAAAATGTTCTGTCATCAAACCCATAAAGTATAATTATAGAGTATGTGGGTGATATTCAGTAGAACACGATAGTTAGCAGAAATATCTTATTAATAACAACAACAAAAAAGATGGCTTAACTGTCAAAAAAAAACCCTACTTGACTGGATTCCTATGGAACTCTGATCTTTCATTATTCTGTTGTAAGTCTTATGTTTTCCAATATTTTTACTTAAATCCCCAGCACTTAGAGATGTGCTTTCCCACGAGGCCACTCTCAGGCCTCTTTCATTATGAAACAAGTTCAAGCTGCCAGCCAGAATATTATCATAGTACCTCAGACTCTGCTTCACTGTCTTGGCTTTTGGTGAAGACTGACTGCAGGACAGTGATTCTGGCAAGCCAGAGCTATCCAAATTCAGAAATTGTACATGTTGTAATGCTGGGAACTGCCAAAGCTTCCTGTGTGCTTAAACTTTTTCCAACATCCTCTACACATGCCTGGCTCCTATGCTATGTACCTTAGCAGATTGTCAAGGTGAGAGGACAACAGACCTCAGGGAGGTATAAACAGGTTCAAGACAGAGAAGAGAGGGGGGGTGAAGGGGTAACTTCTGTGGCAGCTGGAGGTAGAAATACAGTATGTGAGAGTTTGGAAAAATAACAGAAAAATACTCTCTGCAAGAGTGCATCTTCAATTAAACAATGTGTGTAAATAATTTTCTTCATAAACAGACAGTTTCATTTTAGGAACGTGGAGACTCTTCAGTGAAAAAGGAAGAAACAGCAGCAAATCTCCAGATGCCTGCTGTAAGGAAAGGAATGTGATTAACAGGCAAACAAACTGCTACCTAGATACAGAGAAAATACAGGAACTCATATTTCTGGAAATGTTGGCTTACCATGCACAAAACATGAAACTTATTTGATAAAAAGTTAATATTAAGTAAGTGAAGTGTTGTTCTGGGTTTCTTCATGTTTGGTAGTGATTTCTGTTGATTGCCCCATCCATTTCCCAAAGCTACATGACAGCTTTGACTGCTGGTTGCATTCAGACATTCAGATGATGATAGACCCACATATATCTCCAAATTACCATGGATCCATAACACAACAGCAACACTGCTATCCAAGACCTGTCGCTTTCTGACTTTTGACAGTTGTCTTCTGATTTTGCTATCTTCATGTATGAAACAGGAGCTTGTTCACTTGATGGAAAGCCCTGCTCGCTCACAACCTAGAAAACTCCTGTTGACCTCAGCAAATGCTTAAGCAGGTCTTTCTCACCTCCCCTAGCCCATTCTGCTTCCGTAAATGAGGGCAAATGTGTCATTTAAATGACTGGAGTTGTCTTTCCATCATCTGTCTCCAGAGAGCCTGTATCACCTTCTCAGTTAGAAACCTCCCTGTCTTCAGTCAGTGATATTCAATTACTTTTTTTTTCTTCAAAAATGTTCAGCAATGAGACCCTAATGATTCAATTTCCCCAGTTCCTGCATCATTGTCCACAGATGAACATTTTTCCCTTCTGTATTTCAGGTGCTTTTCATAGTGCATGCAGAATGCATCAGTATCCCGGCATTCTCATCCCATTCTAAGTAATGCAAACCACTTGGTGCACTTTTAATAGGACAATACATTTGAGCTTTTGTAACAAGGCAAACACTCCTACATAATGCTAAGCCTTCAAAGAAGTATAAAAGTATTAATACAGCAGACAAATTTTCTTTAATGACTGAGAAGACATAAGACAAAAACAATGCCCCTAACTAACAATATTTGCTGTAAGTTTGGGTATGATATACTTTAATCGTATTTCGTAAAAGTATTTGGGTGGCAAGGTGGAATTGTTCCTGTTCTTACAATCATGAAAATTTGTTGGAGGGACCTTATTTCCTGTTACAAATGTATGTCAGCACCTATTGATATGAAAATAAATGTTTCTGTGCTCCAATTCCAAGAGCTCCCATCTTGATTTTTATACACCAACACTTAAGTTATTACCAGGCCTCCTGACGTCAGCGTTAGCTCTGACTGTACCTATAAGTACACACACACGTGCATACAGGTATATTAAGTTGTCCTTATATTTAGAACTAGGGCTTTGACTAGGATTGGTGCTTGGTGTTTTGTCTTTACAAGGCCCAGTTTACTATAGGTGTTGCTTTAAAGTATGCTAAGCAGATACGCAGAGAAAGAGTGGAATGTACTGCCCTCTTGTGGAAATGTATAGACTAAACATGTAAGTAAGAGTCCCACAAATGTTCTCAACCTGGAATTTGAGTTAAAAAATTCATTTTCCAATTGAGCTGGGATTCCAGCTGAGTCAATAAAGCCTCCATCACCTGCGTTTTATCCCCATTTTTCCTAACCTTACAGTGTTGTCCTTCCAGTACCCCCTTATTCTGGGCCAAATAGAAGAGGAGGCACACTTAAGAGAAACAAGCTGGTTTTCATTCTTAAACATATTTGTGTATCCTATTTTATATAATTGTGTGCATGTTATATATATACACAGATATTCAGTGTATATAATTTGCGCACATAAAAATATATACTGTGTATATACACATACACATCTTTTGAAATTATTTTATGAACTCTTTTTGTGGATTTTTTTTCATATGAACAGTTTAGGAACACCGGTCTTTATAGCTCAATATACCAATTTTTTTTTTTGCTAGAGATTATTTACGTGGCAACAGGATTCAGGCTGCAGAAATACTGAGTTTAACTGCTGAACTACCAGTGCAGCAGAAGAAACCCTTGTGACTCTATAACATATCCAGGCACTGGATGCAATATACCTAAATGCAGATTCAAGAATTTGTTCATCACAGTATTATTTACATGCTTTGAATATCACAGTGATAGCCATAGTGTAAATATGTAGGCAGAAAAGCAGAAGTGTGGAACAAAAACATCAAAGAAATATCTCTGCAATTCAGAATCTAACACTCTGCCTTTTTTAAAAGGCAGCACATACTTGAAAAAGTCAACAGTTTTGTAACCAACCTTGGACAAGCTAATCTTTGACTAGCATAGTCAGCCAGAAACTTTCCTGATAACTGCTGCTGTTATCGATCTTCATCTCGGTCAGCTCACTGCAGTCTCACACTTTTTTTCTGTCTGACTACTACAAGCTGCTATAGCAGCATAAAGTGCATAAAGATTACTTGTCAAATTTCTCCTAGCTGTCTGCTCCTAGCTGACAGATAAGCTGTCAGCTTATCTGACGCTATCTTGTGCACAAGGGGGTCCTTTTGAATGTTGCACATTTAGATCTGCATAAATAACATTAAAGGTTGATGAAAACATGTATTTTAACAGCTTCATGTTTCTGTTTTCTTTTTTTCATTTCATCCTGTATGCCTATCAGAATAACAAATTTAGAAATCACCAATCTTTGAAAATAATAACAAAAAGCCACTTCTCATTTTTTTTCACATAAAAATTCTTGCATCAATCTCCATTTTTGGATATTATGGATATGACTCTATAAAAATTTCAATTATTTGTTTTGTATTTTTAATTTTACCTCAGTAAAATCTCTCTGCAAATGAGAAAAGCAATGTATATCAGAAAGCAGATCAGGAGAGGAAAGTCATGTCTTATTCCTCCATTAATGGGACCATACATGTAATATGAGTTATGTTGCCTATGTCTCTACAGGCTCTATAAATGATTAGATAGATCAGTAGCACCATTCCATTATTGTCTATCAGAACAAACCAGAAGGAATGATCTTTCTGCTGAGATCATTCTTTACATATATGGGGCTGGAGTCACCACTTTTCTACTGCTCTTTTATGTCAGTGAAACTACACCTGAAGAGAAAATAGCAGGCCCCTTGCAGGAGACACAACACTTTGAATTACCCTCTTGCTCCTCTGGAGTGACTATACCCTCTATATAGCAAGGTGTAGTATAAAGTGATGACATGGGATAATAAGCATGTCCCCAATTCTAGGAGCATCCCTACAATTGCTACAACTATAATTTCATTTTCTTTGGCTAATGCTGCAGGGACACTGAAAATGTACACATATCAACATTTATGCCTATGTTAAACTCTCAGACACTGAGGACAGGGACATAGCTCTTTTTGGAAAAGAACTTTAGAACATCCTTGACCTGAGTGTGCCAGGGAATGAATTGCTGTTACTTGATAGGATCCCTGTGACTTTTTTTTTTCCCCCCCAATCAAAATGTATAATAATATCATATAAAAGATACTTTGGATTTCATTTCTGTAGTATCTTCCAAAATCTGGAAGGCATGGTGTCACACTTGGCAGCCTTGCAAACAAAGAGCAATTTTGTTCTTATAAGCTCTGACAATTGTAAAATATTCCCGTTGTACATTTCCTCACTGAATCTTTCCTTTCCATTTTAATTCTCCAGCTGCCCAATATTCCAGAACTATTTCTAGCATTTTGGATTTATCAAAGACATGAATGCCTGCTTAGGTCCCCCGTGCTTATAAGAATAGCATCTATGTTCACAGTTGTATTTAACCCAAGTATTTTATTTCCTTTTTCATTTCAGCATAGTTTCCCTAGTTTGTTAGCATTTTAAAAATAATATTTTCGTAGTATTTTACACAGTATTTTACAAATATTGTCTGGGATATCCACTGGGATGTACTTGTGCGTTTGCATGTGTGTGTAAGGGGTCCACATCTTCAACTGGAGCGGGACCACAGTCCCAGGGGCTCGTGTGTCTGGACACCAGCGACTGGGGAGGCCGGGGACTGAGGGTGGCCCTTAGGCACGCTGCTGGTGCGGGACCAGCTGCTGCAGGGATCCGCGCTGCACGTCCCTACATGTGGATGTCTCCCTAGAGCGGACGGAGCGGGAACGGGAGGAAGCTGTTGGCCCTGCCCGTCTCACCAGCATAGCGCTGAAGCTCCTGCACCAAGACTCGATTATTCAGTGCAAACTGCTATTTTAACAGCTAAGGGTTATTTTGCGTTGTAACACCAGAGCATCTAGTTCAGGTTCTTGCTAGCCAGCTAAGAAAACACGTCCCACTGCCTGTTGATTCTTTTAAGGACAATATTGAGCTTTTACGTTGCATAATTTTACTCCCTTAGAAAGGTGAAATGGGATATCCTATATGCTAAAATTGGCAGCAAATTATGCGATGGAAATGGTTTCTTCGGAGCATGGAAGCGGAGGCCACCACCTTTTTGGAAACAGCAACCCCCTCAGCACGTGGGGAGGCCTTGGGTGTCAAAGCCGGCCTCTAAGGAGCGACCCCGCGGCG
>NW_010583631.1:171926-188360 GCF_000705375.1 Tinamus guttatus
CCTGCTGAAGGGAAGGGCCTGAAATAGAGCAAGTGAAGGGTTTGCTCTGGCTGCTAAGTGCTGTGCCACCATGATTGCTTTTGGGACATATCAGAGGAGTTTGGGAGGGTTTAGCACAAGTTTCATAGTTTCTATAAAGCACTTTTGATATGTATTGACTACAGAGGAATTGTAAATCCAAACTTGGGCTATGGAGAGAAACACACAGGCCATGCTGGAAGTTGAATTTTTTAAATAGTGCTTGAGTATGCATTTTGTGAGCAATACCTAAGAAAACGCAAACTAGATGTGTTATGACACACAAAGTGGAGGGTAACACAGAGACAGAAAATATGCACTGAATTCTTATTAGAAACAAACCCTGTCTACTGGTGCAGTGAACTTAGTGGTGGGAAGGAGGCAGAACAAGGTTTTTCATCACAAAACTCCATGCAGGTACTGGCTTTTCTTGATTTCTGTATAACCATATTTTATAATAAAATGTAAATTATGTGTAGCTAGACTTTAGCATGTACTGATATAAGATGAGTAAAGTGCCTAGGATGAACTCAGTGTGGTTTAGGCTAATTGTGGAGTGTGTAAATGCTGTCCCTTATAGACAAGAACAGTGGAATTACATGATTACATTCTCATAAATAGTAAGCATAAAATAAGTATGCCATTGCAAAAGTTGATTCAGATGAGGGCACTTCTTGTTCTGCACTGCTTTTACAGGATACATATATGTAAAATAATAAAATTGAAGGACAATCCCTCTTATATGGAGGGGAAGTAAAGGTTTAGGAAGAGCTATAACGAAATTTGTTTCACTTGTTTAATATCTAGCTTTTACAGATTGACTGCATGGCTTTCCTTTCTTTGTTGCAGGGTCTACGGTTTGAGATTGTTCCATCCTGGTTTAAGGAGACTCTTGAAAAGTCATCTTTTGCAGCTCCTTATGAGTATGCCATAGAAACAGCAAAACAGAAAGCTCTCGAAGTAGCAAACAGAATGCATGTAGTAAGTGATCAGCTATTCCAGCAGTTAGATATTGTCTTTCCATGTGTGTTACTGATTTAATTTGCACACACTTCTTAAAGGTGCTTCTTCCCAGTAGAAGCAAGTATCAGCAGCGTGCCCACGCTGACTCGAGATGTACAACTGCGAGTTCCTTGCAACAGTCAAGTATATGACTTGTGTCTGGGGTCATTAGCTCTTATCTCAGTGGTTCTCCCTTCCAGGTATTTTATTGACTATGGGGGCAGATTCTGTACAAAATACAGTTTTGAATCCAGTGCTTTGCTGTAGTTGTCATTGAACAGTGGTTGCAAGAAAAGAGGATTCATGAATAAAAAGGTGCTGAAGGAATGCTGAAAGATGACACAAAAATCTATCCACTATAAAGTACTCCAGAAGAGAGAGAAAAAAAAGAGATCCTTTATTAAGAAGGGGGAAGCTAACATGACTGTATTCAAGGCAATTGTTCCGTTTCCCAAATATCAGAAGCCAGTTATGCAGCTCATGCGGTATATCAGTGTGCTGATATTTGACCTCTGCCCTTACCCTTGATCATGTATCAGTGCATCAGGCTGTTCTGTATAAGGACCTATTCAGAAGCCCACATAATGAGATCCCACACATAATAAGGTCCCATAAAATATGCCATAAGCTGCTAATTTCTTAATGATACATCTCGGAAAGTGGACTGTACCTTTCAAGCCAATCCTGGTGCCAGAAAAGGAATGTTTAACACTTTAAACCATCGCTGTTGCCAGATGCCACCATTCCTCAAAGCAAATATTACATGGTCTCTGAAGTAAATAGTTACCAGGTTTCTGTCGAGTTATTTTCACAATGGTGTGACATTAGCGGGGTGGATTTTTAAACCTAGATAGTTCACTTATAGTAAACTTCCATTGCAAAACATTATGCTAATGATAATAATTTTAAGGCATTTCTTTCTACTAGATTTAGAGAAATGATTGTTGGAATTATGTCGACATAAGTCATCTTTTTTATTTAGTGATTACAGTTACGGAGAAAAGTACCTCCATGCTAAATAATCACTGTGTATGTCATAATACATAAATCAAAACTGAACAATAAGGACAGGTTGCAGTTTAAAACTCAGAAAGAAAGAGTTAAAAGAATCTTCTACCCCTGTTTTTAGTTTACCAAAATGGACAGTTTGTGATCCCTTATGATGTCTTTTTCTTGGAGCAGGGGGGAAGTAGTTAAAGAAAGGTTCTCTAGCAAGCCTTGACAAAGCAAACAGGATTAAAGCTGTCTGGTCTCATTTTTATCTCTGATTGCCATACACAGAACATTTGCTAGAAAGGAATTCTAGTTGCCACGTTAATAATGAAAAACTGGTTCTTTCCTGGCTACATTTGTTCATCAGTAACTTAGGCACAATTGTGACCTGAGAAAGGTCTGCCCAGGCCTCCTGTGTTCAGCACTTTTACAGTAATATAAATGGTTATCATCTTGTAAATGGTACAAAAGAAGAAATAGAATGAGTCCTTTTCAGGTTATCTTAGAGCTGTAAATGAAGATCAGTGAACTTACCTTTTCTTAGCTTGAATATGAATACGTACTTGGCTTGTTTGCTTTTTTTATTGCTTTTTGAGAAATTTCTTCTTTTTCTTCTTTTTCTTTACCTCTGCAGAAACACCTTAGAACTCCTGATATTGTTATAGGAGCAGACACTATTGTGGTAAGAAGCTTTTTGTATTTCAGTGTTGTTTTAGTATGACAAGTACATAAAATGCTTGTACCTTGGAGTCTAAACTTGGGAAAAGACTTTTCACTGAGAAATCATCCCTGCAATACCTGCAGGTTCTATGTCAAAACAGCTTTGTCACAAAAATTGTTATGTCTCTTCCAGAGACACAAGTAGTGCCTCAGGTCCACTAGTATGTGATATTCTATTTGGGCAGCTGTTGACCATCAGGAAGTTGAAATCATGTAAACTGTCTACTGATGTGTTCCTTAGCACATACTGTTATATTTGTGGTTTGCAAAGACTGAACAATGGATGAATAGAGGAGCTGTATTAACCTCTTGTTTATTGAAGCTCCTGACAGTGGAGGGGGGCAGGTTTGTAGAGTTACACTCATGTGCTTGTCATTGAACTGTCTGCTCCAGTATCTGTGGTTCTTACTCTACTCAGTAGACTCGTGTTTGAAGGCTGGGCTGAAATTACAATTTCAAAGTCTTTTGTCCTTCCTCAGTTTCAGAAAAGAAAGAAATAATTAATAGAATATCTTTTTGTTTTCAGACTGTGGATGAGCAGATCCTGGAGAAACCAGTTGATAAGCAAGATGCATATAGGATGCTGTCAAGGTTTGCTCTTCTAGTAAGATTCCAAATGTGTAGGTTAAGTTATTATAGCAGGAGCTGTACAAATTCCTTGCAAAATTCCACAAAGCTTTCATGTTATTTTCCTAAACAGTACAAGCCTGTTTTGCCACTGGAAAAAGTTAGACATACTTTTATCTTGTCCCATTCTGATTTTTTGTATTTATACATGTTAATGAGCTGGGTGCTTAATTAGTCTCTTCAACTCAAGTTCTCATACTTATTACACTTACATTGTTTATTCATTAGATACATAAGATGCATCCATTAGATGTAAAAAGCCTACAGAGTTAATGAGGACCAGTGTAGCACTTTGAAGGCACAGTGAGAGAGACCCTGTTACCTCGGGCTTTCTGCCCATCAGTAGGCTCAGCTGGAAGCTGAATGCATCATTCGTGGATTACTAAATCATCTAGATGAATCAAATACATAAGCAGTAGTCATCTACCACTTATTTAATCTAAGGTGTATAAATACGAGCTCTTTATTGTGAACTTTCACTAAAGTTGCGTGTAGCGATAGAGTGTTCACTCCCCCTTCCCAATGCATTTGAGATATTTACTTCTCCTAATGTATGGTAAATAGATGTGTATCACTGAATACTTTTCCATGCTGTAGACAGTGAATTTTGGATATTGATAGGAGGAAGATTTGAAATAGTTGAATCTTCATGGTATTTTTCTGATTTTTTTTTTATAGTGTCTTTTCAACTATGTTAAAATTAGAAATAAAATCTGTTTGTTTAGAATGCATCTCAGAGCCATTGAATGGTTTATGTATATAGAGGTCTGTTTTTTTCAAGTAACATAGTCATGTGTAAGACTTCTGCAGATGACAAATTTCATAAAACTCTTGCCTAATGTACACTTTTCCCTGATAGGTTGAGTGGGAAAGAACACAGTGTTTTCACAGGAGTGGCTATAATACATTGCAGCAGTAAAGGTACATGTGTTACTTTATTGAAATTCAGTGTTCTATGAAAAAAAGGTTGGATTGTTTTCATAAAGATTATTTGTGCAAGTGAAGAAACAGGGAGAAAACTTATCATAAGCAGCCTGCATTGGCTTCCCAGTTGAGATGAAATTTACCTTATGAATGTATATATATGTGTGGATATTTCCCACCAAATCCAATCTTTCTATTGCATTCAGTTTTCGCAAAGGAAAGAGGGTGACAAAATATAGTAGCCTTTACAAGTATGGTCTCTGAAAGCACTACTCTAGACAATGTAAACTTGTGGGAATGTCCTAAATGAAATGTAAGCAAGGTACTAAAGAATGCAAGATTGAGCAGAACCTGGTCATAATAGTTTCTTGCTATGTTCTGCTTATGCTTGCTGATGCTTGCAAGAGGTTGCTGTGTTTGGAGTTACTGTTTGTTTAATGTTTCTATCTCCTAATGAACTGTAGGGAGTACATTTTGTACTGAATAGATAACTTAGGTAGTAAATGAGTGGTTTAATGAGCACTGGATCATTAATTTACTCTTAGCATTGTTTGGTTTGAGGGATTTCATATAATTTCATACCAAGGTTCCAGTAACAGGACTTTGCAAGGCTACTGTCCCAAATTTCAGTGGACATACTCTTTTTGCTCTTGACATTCTTTACAAAGTATTTATTGGAATGATTACTTTTATTTTTTTAAACAAAAATAATTCCAATGGTCCAGTACCCTT
Organism: Tinamus guttatus; assembly: GCF_000705375.1. The sequence goes on from NW_010583631.1 coordinate 176,943, forward strand.
AGATGTGCTCACAATAAGAAACTGCTGGAAAAAATGATCAAGGGTTTCATAAGAAAAATACAGGGCAAAAAAAAAAAAGGCCTTTTTACTCTGAAAGGAAAGTTAAAACCATACACAATTGTACTGTTGGTTCTGTGACTACAAAATGCATTTGAAGTTTAAAACAGTAAGGCAAAACAGACAATGTTGAGTAAAAATGTAATCAGCATATATTCTTCAGGCAGTGTGATTAATGAAAGATTTCTCTACCTTCTGTAGCTGGTAATTATAATATTGCTATTAAGCACTACATATATGTAAACAGGTGAACTTTCTTGAACTGATACCTTTATCAACATTGAAAGAATATTTTAAATCAATCTTCCTATATAACAACTCTTTAACTTAGGTTATTGAGTGTGTGTCTGCTAATGTATGTGTATGTGGGTTTTTTTTTTTTTTCCTGATCTGTATTGTGGATCTCTTGCATCCTCTGCATGAAGAATTTCCACTGCTACAAAAAAGATAACTAGAGATCTGCACAGCAGTAACAGGAGATGCTGTTCTTCCTGCAGGGAAGAGGCAGTCAGTAATTTTTTAACATGTTAGTAGCCAATTGCATACACATTTTTTCGGGGCTACTTTCTTTGGAACATTCTTTGTAACGGCCTCTCTCTGCAGTAATCCCAGTTTTGGGGTGTACCCATGCATATGGGGGCCACAACTGGGGGCCATAGCCAGTTGTGTAACACTTTGGGTCACCTCTGACTTTCTCATGACTGTTGGCAAATCTGGAAGTTTGAAATACCTGATGTCTTGAAAAATGATACGAAGGCTTAACTGTAATTTCAGTCATAAAGATTATTAATGAAAGACTTGCTAGATGACAGTCTGCAATACAGATGCAGTTGTGCATCTAGGTGTATATGAAATTCTTAACAATGCATCATTGTTAAAACCTCTTTAAGAGTAGAGATACCGATATTCAGTGTTGAGAGGTGTATATAAAAATACATATAAAAGCAACCCATAATAGCTCTGCTATGTACTTAACTTGGACTGCATCAAGAGCAGTAACCTGGTAGACTGTGAGATATAGCTGCAAAGGTGTAGAAAATCCCTTCCCCTCCCACCAATACATTTTTTATTAAGTAATATGTATAATAACATGTTAATAAAGTAGTATATGCAGAGGGAAGTAAATAGATATAATATTACCGTCCTTGAAGAACACTATTAGTTATTCCATATACTTCTTCAGTATCTACCTTTAATGTTTCCTAAGCAAAATTGTCAAATGGCTATGAAGTGGAATTAAATCAGGTATGTTAGCTTTCTAAATAATTACCTTCATGTTATAGTTTGTTTGTAGTGAAATCTTTCTCCCTTTGCAGATAATCAGCTGGAGATGGAAGTCACTGATTTCTACGAAGAGACTAAAGTGAAATTTTCTGACCTGTCTGAAGAGCTTTTATGGGAATACATTCATAGTGGGGAGCCAATGTAAGAGCCTGACGCTAGCACACAAGGGTTAGGGATAGAGTACTTTACTAGCCTCTCCTGTATTGTTCAGCATTTTGCTGTGTGTGTGGTAGATGATAGCATGGGTGATGCAACATGGATTTTCTGCTCTTGTTGTCTGGGACTAGCATTGCGTGAGGGAAAGTTAATTACCTTTTTGCTACCCTAACAAACTTGAAAAATGAAGACTGAAATACTCTACAGCAAGTACTCTTAACAGTATACAATCATCTCTGTTATCTGAGGTATTCAGCGAACTTGGATACTGGTTCTCACGACACATAGTTAGAGGATACTCATTCAAACAAAAGTAGGTGAATGGAAGAACTATAAGGGTAAATTCTGCAAAACACTGTGCAAAACCCATGCTTTCGTGCAGCCAACCATGCGGGTTGTATGCTTGTACAAGAAGTACATATGTGCCTGTGGCTTTTAAATCACTATTGCAGTTCAAATGGCCATTTGTTAATATTTTAAAATACAAATATAAATTATTTGTTTGTGTAATCATGAAGTCTTCACTTGACAAAAAGACACAATTCTGTGATTTTGAAGATTGGATTAATTGTTATAGCATTGCCAAAAAATGGCATATAGAATATTGTGTAATAAATCACTGGTGAGAGATGGGAACTAATTTTAAAAGCATATTGTTGCCTTAAGACTAGAAAATAAGCAGGAGATAAAGACTGTTTTTGAGGTAGGCTGTTACTAAAATCCTCCAGCATTTGCCTGCAGGAAGATTGACTTTTCCTTTTTTGTTTTTTCTCACTCCCTTTTCTGTTCAAGGGTTTTTCTGTCTGGCAAGGTTTCTTGCTTTCTGGCTGTTTGTAGCAAGAGGGATGTGTCAGAGTGATTCTAAATATTTCTGGCTTGTGTAATGAATAGACTTGGTTTCTGCTATCCTGTTTGGCCTAGTTTTTATTCTGTAATCTTTTCCTTGTGAACAGCTTTCTCTGTCTCTGCTCATACATATCTGAAGATAAATGTGTTTTTTTGGTAGCTTTGTTGCTCTAAGTAGTGGCAATTAAACCAAAAGGATGTCATTCAATTTGAAAGAGATGAGTACAGAGCCCAGAACAGCCTTGGATTTAGTTACGAAGTAATAAAATGTGGAATATAAATGTTTCAGAGTTGTTTCCTTCAGAGTCACAGGATGTAAGTAAACAGGTCTTTTAGGTTGTAATTATTCCAAGAGTACATGGACAACTTGAGATTTTGGGGTGTTGCAGAATGTAAGATGAAAAATACCAGTCTATGTGTACAGGAGGTACAGGCTTACAGAATTAAGGCAAGTTGCACCCTCTTTACCCACAAACTAATTCTGAATGTTGTCTTGATTTATTGTATTGCTGCAGCATGAAAATGTGCCTCATTAAGCAAAACTCATCAACAAATCTGTTTCTTGTACCTGCCCCCCAACTGCTTTGCAATTTGTTTAATTGGCAAATGGAAGCAGGACTCTCACTGATTCCATGCTGTGTGTAGGCTCACTGGGCCTCTACCTCTTGCTTTTCCAAAGAGGTTAAAAAAGACTCAGTCCTGCTTCTCTTGCCCTCTGTTGTGGGTTGAACTGTGCTTTACAAAAACTGCTAACTTGATACTGTCACAGCTGGTCATGTGTTCAGTTCCATTCTATACAGTGGAATTTGCATACTTGTCTGAAGAGAAATTAGATGTCCAAGACTACTCACCTTGAAATACATACTTGTGCCAAATCATTTGTATTACGTGACATCTAAGAAAACAATGTAGAAAACCATAATTTTGCTGTTCTCATTGAGGTTACACAGGAATTGCACAAAGCTTTGAGTATAGCTGAGAGGACAGCAGTAGATTTTGTATTTGAACAGGACTCTTGGAGAGGAGCAACCTGACTTCCTTTGTTTTTGATCCTGGCATGACTGAGAGCCAAAAGACACATACCTTAGTCTTCTGAGATTGAAGATGTTTTCTTCAGTCTGAGTCCTATTGGGGCTGACAAATCACTGAGTATCTTTGTCCTGTTATGGAACAGGACTAGAGCTGTTCTGCGGGTGACTCACTGTCAATGTTAGTCTCTGATGTTTATCTTTCCTCAATCCTTATGTGTATATTGCAATTCGTGAGTTGAAATGTTGAGCCTAGTTAGCAGCTTTAATCCATTCTAATTTGAGCCAGCTAGTTTTTATGTCAGATTCTGCTCTACTAGTGGGTTACTTTGTACTGTCTTTACTATTAATTTCTGTCCTTACTGTAGTTAGGCACAGCTTTTTTCATCTTTTTCAGGGACAAAGCTGGTGGTTATGGAATCCAGGCCCTCGGTGGAATGCTAGTAGAGTATGTCCATGGAGACTTCTTGAATGTGGTGGGATTTCCTCTGAATCACTTCTGCAAAAAGCTAGTAGAGTTGTACTGTCCGCCTCCTAAACATAGCATACAACATACAAAGCATGACTCTATCCCTTCTGTGGACACTTTTGAGAACCTAAGTGATGGGGAAAGTGAATCTTCACATTCTGCAGGGCATAAAGGTGCTAACAAGTTGGACAATAGTAGCACACATCCTTCAGGGCCTGTATACAATTCAGAAGACTGTTACTGTGTCAAAACTGGTTTTGTGGTGCCCTCGGAAAATCAGAATGGAGTGCTGGAAAATGCAGCAAAAGTTCCGTCTACAATTCTAGAGCTGATGGATGGTTTTAAAGCTTCAAAGGTAAAAACAGACTCCTCCAAAAATACTACTTACTAGTGTACCCACTAATGTATGATTGTTTCATTGAACTTTAGCATATACTAGCAGGTATATGTGAAATATTTGAACTTATGCAAGGATATCTTAATAACCAAGTATAAGCTATAGAGAGTCTATAACTAAAATAACTGAAACTCCTAGTATGGCAAAGTGTTTTCTGCCAATTTTCAGTATTGGCTTTCTTCTGTTGAACTATACGCATGATATTGATCTTCTGATTTGAGGAGGAAGAACGTTAAGAGACTTTCTGCAGTGTGTTCAGGTACTGCAGGAGGCAGTATTAGGCTGTAAATTGGAGGAATTAACTAAGTTATATGCAAAATGCAGTTAAGTGAATTGAAACCTGTTTTGTTCAGGTAATGAAAATTAGCTGGGTAGCAGCTGCAGGCTGTATTAGCAGAAATTGCCAGGGCTAGTGCCAGGTTCTTCAAGCATGGTGCATTCATAGGGAATATATTTTGATGCATTTTAAGGAGTAGGATACTACATAGTGTTTCTCAAAGTTAAATGCAAAATGTGGAGAATCATTAGCATTTTGCTTATGCATATTATGATTAGTGTTCACTGGAATCATAATGCTGGAGTTTTCACAGTAATGTGAAAGTTTTCTTTTCACAGTAATGGATCCTTCACGCTAGGACTTCGGGCTGGAGTCTCATGTTGAGTCAATGGGAATTATTTCTCTGCAAGTTCAGCTGAGTTTTTTTCCACATACTCAGCTGCATTACATGTGTTTCTGTTGTTGGGTGCTTTTTTTCATCTCTCTCTTTTTTTTTTTTTTGTCAGGCAATAACTATCCTGTCTCCATTCCTTATGTATCTGTCCTTCTGTGGGTCACAATACAGTAGAGTTGCGCTTCTAAGTCTACTCCTGCAAGCTAAGCAAAGACCAATCTATTATAGTAAATGGAGCTGTTACAGTGCTTTCTTAGGGCTTTTCAGTTCTTTACATTTGCAGGTAAATCAATTATGGCCTTTCTTTAGCATCAGTTGAAAAATATATGTATTTGACTTTGTGGAACATGCTTATAGCTAGCCATTGGCTGAATATCTGAAAAAATAGATCCCCTTAGTACAAAATCTCTAGATTGTTCTAGTATCTTTCAAGTTCCCATTTCTCTCACTCAGCTAAAGATACTGAAACCTGGTAGGAGAGGAAAGAAAACGTATCGTAACAGTTAGGAATTGTAACAATTCTTACACAGCTGTGTTAGGAATAATGGTTTTAGGATGTGCTTGTTTATGACAAAAGGTAGAGTTATGTTTCTTGATTGCAGGTTTTTTATGTAGCTGATTAACTAGTACTTTTCACACACAGGCTCTGTTTGTAGCTTCTAAGCTAAAAGTGTTTGATCACCTGAAAGAGAAGGGTTCACTAAATGCTGCGGATATTGCAAATGAGATGGGAGCTTCCTTGTGTGGGACAGAAAGACTCCTTGATGCATGTGCTGCCCTTGGATTGCTGAAGAAAACACCTCAGGGTGACTTCTTGTGCTTTTATATATAAAGGGGAGGGAAGAAGAAGGATCAAATTGGTGAAGCTGTGCTTTTTACCTCATTGGTCTCATGAGTCAGGGAGAAAGGTTCTTCTAACTGAGTATAGCACTGGAGAGGAGAAAAAAAAAAAAAAGCTTTAATCACTGCTGTATCCTGGGGACCAAGGTGATGTTGTGGGTAACTTGGATTTGGCGAAATGGTGGAAGCTGAAATTGGTTTATTTGAGGGGCAGGCAGATTTGAGTGAGAATGCCTGAAGCCCCCTTTCTTGTGATCCTGAGATCACTGGTGACACTGACATCTGGGTGCTGTACTCCACTTCCTCAGTGGACACAGTACTGGTCACTGCCAAATTAAAAAAAAAAAAAAATCCGTGTCAGCAGTTCTAGTGAACAGTGTAAATGACCCAAATGTATAGTATAAAATGAGAACTAAATTATTGTTCCTGATGTAGCAGTATAGAAGCACCAGCTTCAGCAGAGCATCTGAGTATTAATGAGAGCACTGGAACATATCCATCTTCATGGCCTGCAATTTAAATGCTAGAGCCTTTAGTTGGTATCGTGATTGAAGGTGGATGTAGGTGAGGGAGTAGAATTAAGTTTTTTAGTCTATGCGTGTGCTTAGAAACTTCTGTAGGTTTTGCTTGAGCAGTAAGCCTTGAAAAGATAAAGTGCTAAGGGGAAGCAAGTCTTCCAAATTTCTAGAGGACAAGACCAAGGAGAAAGCCCTAAAGGTGCAAAACATGATGGAGAAAGCTTGAATTTAAGGGAAGGAAGAGGTATAATTGAGGAGAAATGTAGCCAAGAATGAGGAACTTCTAATAATCAGTATCAGATATATAAATGAGACCCTCTAGCAAGAGGAAAAAATATCAGTGCCTGTCTATCTTCTGGCATTTTTTTTGCAAAAAATAAATTTCTTAGTGGATTCTGTTCATGTAAGGTTGAGAGAATTTTACCTACTTCATAGGAATGGTTGTACAAAGAAGATACTATGATCCCAACATTGCTGTTTACTAGCTGCACATGAAAATATGCCTTCAAATACTGACAGTTGCAAGCACTGAAAGCTAATTACAGTTTCTTTTCCTTCTGATAAGGTTACAGTAATACAGATGCAACAAATACCTATCTGACTTCAGATGGTAAATACTCCCTTCATGGCTACATTATGCACTCTAATGACTACACTTGGCCTCTCTTCGCAAACCTGGAATTTGCTGTCAAAGAAGGAACCAGGCAGAACCATCGAGCCTTTGGAAAGAAAATGGAGGATTTATTTAAGGTAGTATAAAGTCTTACTTGTATCAGAAGTAGTTGTGAAGGACTTGGGGGGAAAACCTGATTTAGGGCAAAATGAAGAGTGAACTGTCCAAATAGGTGAATTTGGGTACTAGAACCAAGGAATTTAACTTTCCAGTTGCACCCTTCTGTTCCTTTAAGCTTTAGCTGTGCACGCTTCAGGCTTGAACTTGTCTAAACAGTCGCAGAGTATATTAGGAAGTTCAAGTGCTGAAAAAAATCATCTGGCTAAAGTTTTGCCTGTCTAACTAGCACACTACCAGAACAACCTCTGAGCACATTTACCTTACTGATGTCTATCCATTATGTAACTACAAGTATTCATGTCACACATGCTCCTCCTGGTACTGAAAGCTGATCACGCGTTACTGATCTGAGCAAAGATCCAGTGCAGGATGTGCTCATTGCATATTTAGAGCCTCTTTAAGGTCATTTTGTACAGATGCAGTAGTAAAGGGATTCAGTGTATTTTATCTAGACTATAATTTTGTATATGCTTTAAGCTGGCTTATACCCCTGCTGAGAAATGCAGACATTCTCTCTGTTTCCGTCTCTTTAGCATTATTTCATTTATGCTAGCACAGGTGAATGTGCTAGAACTGGGGAGCCACTTAGGACTATATCTAGCATCTTAGATGCTGATGAAGCCTTTTTTCCTAAAAGAAACATTTACATTACTTATGTATAGCTGATGGCAGGAATTAAGGGCTTCTGAAAATCTCCAAAAGAAGATGCTGTTAACCTAATGTTAGTGTTAGATTTCTGGTGAACAGATATTTGGGTAGGCCTTCCAAGGCTGCTTAAAAGGGAACTTACGTGCTTTGGTTTAGTAAGGCTGCTGCAGTAGGCACTTGAATTCATGTGCAAGTTAGGTACTTCAAGGTAGGTGAACTGGATCTTCTCCTGAGTTACTTACCCAGATTGCTGCCCTTGGTTGGGTAATGCCACCAGCTCCTGCCACCAGGAGTTGCTGACAGTTTAGGCCTAGACTCCATGTGTGTGCAGGATAGGGTGTCCAGACAGAATGTACCTGCTACCTCTGTGTGCTGGTGACAGTGTCTGGTGCTCGTTCCACTACATGGTTAGTAAAGCCATAGGCAGTTGAGGGCTGGATGAGGATGAGGTGTAAGCATCATTTGGGAGCTAAAAGGCATGAGGTTCTGGTGCTGAATACTTTTCACCTAGTCAAAAAACAAAGCATGAGCTTTAGTCTCCCTATTTTAAAATATGGTCCAACTGCTTAGTCACTTTCTTGCCATGGGAGAATAAATGTCAGAATTCAATGAAAGCAATTTGGGAGTGTATTTAAAAAACAAATAATAAAAACCCCAAAACCAACAGAAAAACAGAAGACCGATGGAAACTCAAATCTGTTCTTTCCAGTTTAAATTTAAAGTCTAGAGATACCTTGTTTGAGACTTTTCCAAGTCTGCATCTAAAAATGTGTGGGGTTTTTGTTTGTTTTTTTAAAGCCTTGAAAAAGATATCTGGGATTTTGGAGAAGATGTAAAATTATGCTTCTCACTACAATGAAACTGCTTGTGATCCCCAAGAAGGGACTTGGATAATGTCACGTTGACTAATCATTCAGTTTTAGATTTTTTTCCTGTTAGTGGTGTAAAATAACCCCTATTGCCTTGCTTGGACATAGTACTAGTTCTGTTTAGTCTTAACAATGAAAATGAAATTTGACTATTGTGTGGCTTTTTAAAAAAATTGTTTTTATTTATTATAGGAGTACTATCAAAACCAGGAGGTGAAGCAGCGCTTTATGGCTGCCATGCACAGCATTGCCCACCTGACAGCAAGAGATGTGGCTACTGCATTTGATCTTTCACAGTTTAAGTCTGCCTGTGATTTAGGAGGTATTGCTTTGTGTATTTCCCTAAACTATAGGGGAAAAGTTGATTTCATCTCCATATTTTATTACTTCATTAAAACTGGAGTAAAACTGTGTAGTGATATTTGGGTATTGTGGTGCTCAAATAGGACTGAGTGCAGTTAGCTGAAAGCAGTCTGGGTATTGTGGTGCTCAAATAGAAGGACTGAGTGCAGTTAGCTGAAAGCAGAGTTGCTTATATAACATCAATTTACTTAAAATAATCAAATTACTCAAATGTGTTTGGTAACAATTAGTACTGACATAGCTCAGATAACATAGGAAGCAGAAGGTTTGTGGCTCACTTGATCAAGTATTGTGATAGGAACTCCCTTTTCAGCTGTACTGTTGCTGCCCTTTGGCATCTCCTCAGGATTTTCAGAAGCACCAGTGATTTCTGGATCATTCCATGTGGTGATGTCACACTTGAAATGCTGAAGTGATTAGAACAAAACTTGGAATCCTCTAGAACGGATTTAAGTTTGTGTGTTTTTGTAGGTTTTGTTTGTATTGGGTGGGTTTATTTTTTCTTTTATATTCTTAATATTCAAAGATGACCACCAAAATTGTGAAGACCGGTGATATATCCGAGAAAACTCTGCTTGTTAGTGCTCTTTTTCACTGCCTACAGGAGTTGCATGGAATAGGTGATATTGTGTAGAGAACATACTCAGTGAAGGACGAACACTTTAGTTAGTGTCAGAGGATTTAAGACAAAATTGGTGCATCCTTTGCCACTTGTCCAGAGACCATCATCTCAGTCACCATGTGGAGGAGTGAGATGAATCCATGATCCATGGTGCTTGTAATGTTCTGCATCTGCATATTAGAAGGTGGTTTCCTTCTCCTTTTAGAAGGAAAGAAACTGAGCCACTAGGCAGTTCAGTGACTTATCAAAGATCATGCTAACAGGTCTATGGCAGGGTAGGGAGCCTGTGTTCGCTGAACTAAGATTTATCCACTAGGAAGTGCTATGGCCCATATTCTTTGTGGAGCTTCTGTTTCCAACTCCATGCTGCTATCCAATAGCTAGATTGAGCTTTGTCTTTAAAAGTGTTTCCAAATGCCATGACAAAATGATAAAAGACTTGATCTCTCTCTCTGTCTTTTTTTTTTTTTTTTCCTTTTTATTCTCTCTCTGCTTCCAATAGGCTGTACTGGGGCTTTGGCTCATGAATTAGTACAAATATACCCAGATATGAAGGTTACCATATTTGATCTTCCAGAAGTCATTGCAAATAGCTCTTCCTTTCAGTCCTCAGGAAAATGCACAGCTCCAGTGACATTTGTATCAGGTAAATGTAAAAATAAATAAATGACTTTTTGTCCTCTTATTTCTATTACTCTGGAGCAGTGTCCTCATCTGCTGTAGGAAGCAATGCGTTGTCCTGGTCCAACCTGAATGTGTGTCGTTCAACACAGGGCAATGTGGGTTTACCCAAGCTAATTAGGGTTGTTCTGTACTTCTCCATAAGCCTGCAGGGCAAATTAAACAACTGCTATGGTTGGAGAATGTGGATAAATAAGGCAGTGTGAATTAGTCATATTTGTGGGTACCTGGAGGTGTAGGCTTGCTGCAAGTTCTTGTTTCAGACTTATCTAGGCAACACTAATGTGGCTGCAAAAGACTTTTATCTATTCTTGTTTTAGTCTTTTTCTCCATTCTTGCATGTTACAGAACTTTTAACTATCATCTGTTCTTCAAGTACACTTTCTTTAGCTACAGGTATCCTTATACCAGTTTTTTCACACTTATTCTACCTCAGCTGAAATTCTTTCCAGTTCCTTCACAGGCTGTGCGTTTTCTTTTGTTTGTTTTGTTTTCATAGGTACTAACTGTGCTTTCTAACAGGTGACTTCTTCGAGGATAACCTTCCAGAAGTAGATCTTTACATTCTTTCACGTGTCCTTCATGATTGGCCTGATGAAAAAATTCATATGCTGTTAAGCAAAATATCATCTGTTTGCAAACCAGGTAAGGGTTTTTTGTCTTGTGAGTTTGCAAGGGTATGGTTAATCATGATAATAAAGTTCATATTAAAAAGGAATACATAATTTATTTCAGTCCAAATTGCATTTGCATGAATACCTGTGCTTGCATTATATCATCCTTTGAAAGGAAACAAAAAGTTGCTAATATTAGTCATTGAATCTATATAAAAAGCCCTTGCAGATTGTGCATTTAACCATTTAATCTGCTCCATTTCTCGTGCCCGTAGTATCTTTCTTATTGTCCTCTACATTCAAGTACTTAAGCATGTGCTTATTTCACATGTGTAGTCATTAATCTCAGTAGATAAAGGCCATGGAATTTAATCAAGAGGAGGTAGGTTTTTTTTAGTAATTTCAGTAGTACCCAACATACAGCGTGTTGGAATTCAGCAATACATTTTGCACAAATTTCTTGAGAAATATGTAGCATCTTGTGCTTTCTTTTGCATTTGAACAGTGGAAAAGATCAAAGAGAAAAGCAGATGTCGGAGAAACACCTAATTGTTATGCTTTG
>NW_010583631.1:216596-262846 GCF_000705375.1 Tinamus guttatus
GCCATCATTTATCCTCAATAAATAACAGGTTTACCGTATTCTGTGCAGAAGACATATTTGTGGCCACAACACAAGTGTACTCGGAGAAATTCATGCTGCTCTCCCAAGACAGTTCCATTTTTCTCCAGTTCAATGTCAAGTTTGTGATAGGTGATTCTTGTGTCTCTACTGAAAATTTTATAGAATAATTTTATTAAGGATATATGGTTGTTCTTGTTCAGTGCAAAGGATAGTCTCTAGCAGATCTAAGATGGTAATTGGCAGATTAATTGCAAATACCCCTCACAAGTGAAAAATTAAGTCCTGTTTTACAAACTATTTTTGCAAACATATTTTACTCACACTTCGTACAATAGGTGTCAGCATGCAAGGGATGAAATAATAGAGCAATCCACCAAATCATGCAAATAAGTCTAGGAGTCTCAATCATGTTTTCTCCTTTGGAAAAAGACAAGAGGAAGCCATCAGGGAAAAAAGGGGGAAAAAAAAGAGATGACAAAGTGTATGTGTAGTTTACTTTCTGAAGAGCTTCATTTATGTTTAATATAACTATATAATTTCTCAGTATTTGTTTTCAAAACCATTCTATCATCTTTGTTGTATAAAATTCTTACTACGTTTTGTATCTTATTTTCCATTCCCCTTCCTGAGTTTCTTTGATCTGGATGTCCTTTTTCCTAAAGGCATTTTGTAAGCAGTACACAGATTTTACTCCTGACCATGCTTCTCTTCCCTATTTGCTTCTTTTTGTGTGTGTCTTACAGCCTGTGTGACTATTCTGGTGAAGCATCAGAGAGATTTCTCTGTAGACAGTGAGTTTATGGGAGAGAGTTGGCACTGAGTACCCCTTCTCCAAGGTATTTCGTGGCTGTGCTTTCTAGAGTTGTCCTTATCTCATTCAGACCGTGAGGCTTAAGGTACTCTTCTTTTTAATAGATTTTTCTACCTCTTATGCCAAGTGGCTCTCTCTCTTTTTAGACTGGATTCTTCTCTTTCTCTTTTTAGATATATTCCTCACCTCAGAACAGTCTGCTTCCAATGCTGAACTTACTTGCTGCCATGTCAGATGTTCCAGAGCATTTTACGGAGTTTAAATTAATGAAGAAATGATGGTGCCTGCAAAAAATAATTTCACATTCAGTCATGTGGTGTGGAAATCTGCCCAGAGCTATCAAAAACACTGGTATCACCTCCTAACAGCACTGATATCTGAAGCTTAAGTACTATCCTGTTTTCTTCTCTCAGAGGAAGTTAAAATTCTTTGGAAATGATTTTTCTTCTCATGGTACTTTTTCTTCTGTTCCGTTCTATGTGAAGAAGTAACACTGATGGATTAAATTTTTGTTTTACTATATATTAGCAGTCTAACTGCCTGATAATAATTTTCTTGACTGTTGGTATTTCTGACATCAGTTCTAAGGCTATGAGGTAAATTCTTACAAACACAGACCAAAAAGAAAGTTAAAAGAAAAAAGAAACACCTCTATTTTGTACAGTCTTTTCAATAGAACATATTCCAAATTGTCTGCATTTGTGACGTGAACAAAAAAAAAACAAAACAAACAGCTATATTCTCAAAGCAAGCTGAAGTCTTGCTTATTTCCACATGACACATCATGTTTTGTGCAAAGTGACTTAATATGTCTTGTCCATCCCAGTCTCTAAGAATCTCTCTGGGATGGAAAGAGATGCAGGGCTTGCAGCAGAGACAGACTCTTCACTGCAGCCTAATACTTCTGTGTTTATCTCTGAAGCATCAATCTTTTCTTTGTAAATCATCATGTTTAGCAAGGATGTGGCCGCAGCTGCTGGGAAGTGATACTGAAGAAGCTTTAGTAGAAACAGTACAGCGGGCTGGCACTGAAATACTCTGTGAGATATGGGGCGCACTTTCACGTGCTATGAGTAATCTCCCCAACACAGGAACCTGGAGTGCTCCATCCATTTTCTCTGCCCCTTTCATGTGATATTTTTTTTTTCTCCTTCTTCTACCTTCTCTTCAGTCACTTTTTTGAATCTTTTTTTCCTTCCTTTCCTCATCCTACGTTGCTTTGCTTCATCCTTCTTGTCTTCAGCGGTCTGCCCTCATGGCTCCTGTCAAAATCACCTGCAAGTTTTGAATGTATGATGACACCCTCAAACCCCTCTTCATATTTTATTATGGAGACACTCATCTGTGGCTTTGCCAAAGAGACCTCATCCTCCTTAGAGAAGTGCTTGCTGCCAGCTTCACTTTCAGACTCTGGACATGACATTGGGTTTGCAGTGGGAAGAACAGGGTCTGTAAAACTCACTTTCCTCATCAGGAAGAGCTGTTCCTCCTACTCCAGAACTAGGGCGTTTGCTTCCTGATGGACTTGTGTCTCCTGGTTGACTGACTTGTAAAATTAATAATGCATGAAGGAATCAGTGTCAGGCCATATCTCCATTCCTGAGCTGCAGATGCCAACATACAGCCAGGTCCCCTGGTCCTCTCTTGCTTGGCCAAGCAAATGGCTCTGCCACTGCATCTGTAGGAGCTCCATGACACTGTGGCCTCCACCCTCCCCTAGACTGGTGTCCCACAGACAGACTCAGTCAAACTTTCTCTGCTCTCTGAACAGACCTCTGTACTGAAGCCATCAGAAGAAAGGCATAAGCCATGTCAGACTTATTTAGAGGAAGAGGCCAATATAAAAACTAATACACTTGCATAAGTGGTGTTTCCACTAGTTGTAAAAAAACAACTAGTATAAGAACTACGAGGATGAAAATTCCCATCCCTTCTCATCTCTTTGTCCTACCCCTTTCTTTTTTTTTCTCTCCTGTCCAGACACTCACATATGTCTTGGTTTTTCAGCATGAGTCCACAATGCTAAATGGGAGAGGGCCATAGTGGGAACCCAAACATCTGTTTTTCCACAACTCTTAGTTCTTAGTTCACTCCTTTGCTCAATTTCAAATTATTCTACCTAGTCTATCGACAACAGATTTTCTATAAAGCAAAATTTAACCTAAAAAAATCTAATTCATTCACCTAAGCTATGTGGCTGTGAGACAGTTGATGCCATCAGGCCTTGGAGCTATGAATCTCCTTTTCTGTCTTTCTTTTATTCAGAGTTATGGTCATGCCTCCCCCCCCTTTTTTTTTGTTGGCTATGTCTTCATTTTTCACTAGCAAAGTCTTATCAAAGATGATGTTTAAATTACCGTAAAACTTTTTGTCTAAAGTTACCAGAAATATGTTTTTTTCAGCAGCAATGAGCATATCCCTAATAAGATGGATGTTCTTTTGCCATATACTAGCAAACATTTGCCTGTTTGCTCTCTTGTAGACAGACATGGTCTTATTCCAATCCGCTCTGGAATGATCTGAATTGGAAAGGTAGCAGAAGGAAAATACAATCATGTTTAAAGTTTGTGGTATACTTAAAGCAGTTTCCACAGAAACTTATTCTTCAGAGGACATGGTGGACAAAAAAATTGACTATGGGTGAGTAATGCACCCTTGCAGCAAAGATGGCCAGTGCTGTCCTGGGCTGCATTAGGCAGAATGTGGCCAGCAGGTCAAGGTAGGTGATCTTCCCCCTCCTCCGCTGAAGTCATATCTAGAGTTCTAGGCTCCTCAGCACAAGAGAGACATGAACACAAGGGAACAATTTCAGTAAAGGGCTGTGCAGGTGACTAAAGGACAGGAGCATCTCTCATAAGAGGAGCAGCTGAGAGTACTGGGACTGTTTAGCCTGGAAAAAAAAAAAGGCTGAGAAGGATCTTATCAATGCCTGTAAATATCTCCTAGGAGAGTAAATAAGACTGAGCCAGACTCTTTTCAGTGGTATCCAGTGAAAATGAGGTAAAGTGAAACATAGAAAATCTTACTTAGGCATAAGAAAAACTTTTTACTGCAAGGGTGGTCAAACACTGGAACAGGTATCCAGAACGGCTATTGTTCCCTTGGAGATATTCAAAATCCACAGACACAATCCTGGGCAACTTGCTGTAGTTGACTCTTCTTTGAGCAGGAGGCATTGGACTAGGAGGTCTCCTAAGCTGACTTCCAACTTCAGCAATTCTGTAGTTTACTCTTTTACAAGTGATAGTAATCCACATATTTCTAGTTAAATTACTTTTTAGAAAGGAAACAGAAAATAGCATTTCTTTTAGTTTTTGAAAAAAAAAAGTCAGATAAAAAGTGTTGAATAGCGCAACAAAAATGAGAGATATTTCATAGCCTTCCTTGATTCTTGCAGAAAGTTCTGAAAATTTTTATGGAGATTTACATTGTTTATCAAATAAGCTAATGTATCATCAAAAGTTTACTTTTCTTAAACAAGAGATCAAACCAATTTTGGAAAGTGTTCCAGTCTAACAAGCCATCGCAAATATTTGTATTATGCAGCTAACCATCTATGTCACAAGAAACAAGCAAAAGACAGTAACAAAAACAGACATACCTCCTCTTCAAAAAGCAAAAAAAGCCCTCTCCTTTGTCTTGTTTGATTTTGGATCGCAGCAGCAAGAATACTTGAACCTGCAGTTGTGGTCATGCAGACATCAGCTAGATATTCTGTTCTGCCATGTAACAATTGTTATGGTGTACTAGTATTCAATAGCAAAAGTTGCAAGTCAGAAAGTGAGTCACTTTATCATTTCCCCTACTGCTTTTGAACTTCCTTAAATTTCCTAATTTGCAGATGCTAACAATTTCACATGAACTGACCATTTAAGTAACTCTTCCTTCCTGTTATGTCGAATGTACTGAGAACCAATCGTAATATGCAAATTCATCATACAAAAATATACAAATATACAGTGTTTGTAGTATATGAACGAGCTTTCCTACAGACAAGCACATTTTCAGAAATAATATTTTCTGGAAATGACTGCTGTTTTTCTGTTGCTAGTCTGTATTTAAAATGCTGATATCATGAACACTTAATTCTGTCAGAGTCTGACTGACTATATTTTGTACTAATGACCTCAGCACCAGCCTGTGTTCTCCCTTTGGGAATATCAATATTAAGCTTGAATCTGCAAACAACCAGGAAAAGTAATGCTCTTTTACATGTTTGGAGCCAAAACAAAAGGTTGAGAATATCGACCCAAAATTTGGAACTTGTACAATTCTGGGCTCATTTTGTTTGTTCATGTTAGGTGACAATATCATGGGTTAGGTGCAAAAATGTTTGTATTTTCAAATGAAAATAAAATTACCAGCACTCCTTGTTGAATTCAGTAAGGCCAGGTTTATAAAGGACTTACATGTATAAACGTGAGATTCTAGACAGAAATGTTTGCTTTAACTTCTGGCAAATTTAAATGTGAGTCTGGGTGTGCTGAGTGTTACCCACTTCCCACTTTGTTTTGCATGATAAGATAACTAGCAGGCAGAGACAAAAGCAGCTGTTCTTTGCATAATAGTTAATTTTTATTTCTTGCCGTTCTCAAGCTCTAGTAACAAGAAGGATTTGAGTTACTTTGTACCTTTCACCCCTCAGAGCAGGCAGGAAAGCAACAAATTCCTCAGATTTCTTAGAATTTCTCATTTTGCTTATAGACAAGTCCACCAGTAAGGAGTTACTTCACGAGCATTTCAAACTACAAATGTATTTGCTTTTCAGTCCACACTGCTGAGTTTTATCCACTATTTTCCCCAAACTCCAAGCATGTTAATAATATTTTACTTTGTGAAATACTGATATTAGGGGTAAAAGCACTATATGATGCTAAGTGGTATTGAGGGTAGAGGGCATGTAAATCATTGTCTGAGCTGTGGGATTTTCGATCAGTGTCTGGAACTATGTATTTTATCTTAGGCTCAGACCTCATCAGATTTTTTTTTTGTCACCTTGTGAACAAGGCTGGCATGTTCTGAATGTTCTGCTCACTAGAGGAATGTATTTCCTTCTCTTACATAGCCTGAATTGATCATAACCAGAGTTTGTGTCAGGGGAGTCTGGAAGTGTCTATTCATCAAATGTATTCTACTTTGGTACCACCAGCTACCTCTACTAGCACTACATTCTCACTTAAATTTTCAATAGCACCGTCATCTCTTGACACAGGAATTTCTAATGGAAAATATGTATCAGTATGCCTACCTGATAGGAAAAACTGGGAGAAAGTGAAGACAATGGGAGGTCTCATCAACATGACTTACATCATTGACCTTTATCATCGCTTCCCAAACTTTTCTTTTAGCTAACTTTTAATATTCTTGACTCTCCTAGCAGCAAATAAGGATGTGGCAATCCCTTTGAGGCACACCACCATCAGGAGATGGTCACTCCTGGGTCACAAAGCTTGTCAAGATGACAAGAGAAGACCTGTGTTTAACATGAGTCCTCCAAACTAATCCCTGAATATTCCGAGTATGAGAAAGGTTCATACCAGTGGAACCTAATTTGACTCTGGCAATAGAATAGAGTGGGGTAGAATAAAGAAGGAAAGCCCAGCTAGGGCTTAGTTATATATTTCCATTAGACTCACTGTGCAAGGATGAACCATCCTGTCTGTTGTAATGACAGGCTCTGATAAGGTGTTTTACCTCATCCCAGTGTGCATCTCTAATGTGTCTGAATGAGGGAGATGACAAAGGTCAGTGAATCCTGAATACAGTGACTTTGATACCTGGATAGTTGCAGACCTCGGTGAAGCTGGTACATTCCCTAATCAAGCTATCTGAAAGCAGAAACAACATTTCTTTACCAAAGAAGTAATCTGGAAAATATTCTTTCATGTTAACATTTTAAATAAAAAACTCTTAAAATCTCTTACTTGATACTGTCATGATACAGGTGGCAATGCATATCCTCAGCTCAAACTCCTGTATTTTCAGAGGCAATCAGTTGTCTCTCTCAATAAACATAACCCAGGAAGACCCTAAATATCTAGGGTGCACTGCTCAGTTTAAAAGAGAGCATCATCTCTGGGCTGCTCTCTTACACTATCATTTGTTGTTGTTGTTGTTATTATTTTGGTTAATAAAAACTATAATAAATGGCACTATGTCATTTTTTTCCTTTCCAAAATCATGTTCATTACACCTTCCAAGGCATAATTTACTTTCCAAGGTTGCATTACTCAAGGGGTGTAGTTACTGTATTAAAAAGAGCTCTGGAAAATCAACAGCCTAACAGAAGCCCCAAAATTGTGCCAGCCTTTCTTTCACAAGAGAGGACTAAATGGACAATTCAAAGTTGTCCCTTGTCACTTGAAGCTTTTTTGTAGTAGACAAACAAGGGCCAGCGTAATATATTAGGAAATGTTCATTGCCATTTTTCACAATACCAGCTTTGAAAAAGCCATTTCAAAATGACAATGTTTGTTTTTTCTTCTTCTAGATGGAGTAAATTCAAAAGACTAATGGCTTCAATCAATCAGGCTTGTTTTTATGCCATTCCTACAGCCTGACTGTGTCAGTCTTCATGATAGTCCAGCACTTGAGTGTATCAGCTGCTCACCCCAGTTTAGTGTTGTGGAGGAATTTCTTGAAAAGAGGAACTTAGAGAAAAAACTAGGGCCTAACAGAAGTTTTGGCATTACAGAGGCCTGCTTGGGGTGATGCACAGTTGCCACTTCCAGGATGGTTGGTACGCACGGACTCTGCTCCCCCACGGTTCCCTGGGCAGCACAATCTGCCCTCCTCACAGCTGCAAAGGGGGGTAACAGAGGATGGAGGGGAGTGAAGACACCGCAGCCAAACTCTGTTGCACCCTCTGTGCTGGGCCGCTGATAAGCCGCACAGTGGCTGCCTAATGGGAGATATACGATAACATGTCCGGCGCTGAGCCAGCAAAGGTGGCAAATGATGAACTTTACTTGAACTTTGCTCATTATAATGTGAAAACCATACCAAAACACCCCTCCATCCCAAAAGTTACCCGCCTCCAAGGTACGACCACCCCTCACTGAGCATGCGCTCTAGATTTTCGGTTGACTGTACCTTTAAATGAAAGGGAGGCTTTTTCACCAATCAATAACAATAATAAGTATGACTCTAGTCACTCAAGCTCCACCTGGATGTAAAGAAAGGTATAAAAAGTGAACTCAGGAGGGAAATAGAGGAGGGAGGAATCCATTGTAACTTTTGGATCAGTTGGCGGGCTGAACCCCCTTTCCTCCCTTTGGGTTAGGCCGCTGCTTGCGGAGATTAAGAATCACAGAATGCCTAAGGTTGGAAGGGACCTCTAGTCCTAGATCATCTAGTCCAAGCCACCTGCACACGCAGGGTCACTTAGAGCACGTGGCACAGGACTGCGTCCAAGCGGGGTTTGAAGATCTCCGGAGAAGGAGATCCTCTGCGCAGCCTGTTCCGGTGCTCTGTCACCCTCACTGTTAAGAAATTTTTCCTTAAGTTTCTGTGGAACTTTTGATGTTTCAGTTTGTGGCCATTACCTCTAGTTCTGTCGGTGGTCACCACTGAAAAGAGGCCAGCACCATCGTCCTCACTCCCTCCCTTGAGGTACTTATAGACACTGATCAGGTTTCCTCTCAGCCTTCTCTTCTCCAGGCAGAATAGGCCCAGCTCTTTCAGTCTTTCCTCATAGGGCAGATGTTCCAGGTCCCTGATCATCCTTGTGGCCCTGCACTGGACTCTCTCCAGAAGCTCCACATCCCTCTTGTACTGTGGAGCCCAGAACTGGACACAATACTCCAGATGTGGCCTCACCAGGGCTGAGTAGAGGGGCATTGGCCTTGTTGAATTTCATGAGGTTTTTCACCACCCAGTTGTCCAGTCTGTCCAGGTCCCTCTGGATGGCAGCGCAGCCCTCTGGGGTATCAGCTACTCCCAGTTTGATATCATCAGCAAACTTACTGAGGCAGCACTCTGTCCCTTCATCCAGGTCATTGATGAATAAATTGAACAGGACTAGCCCGAGGACTTACCCCTGGGGGACACCACTAACCACAGACCTCCAAGAAGGAGGAAGGAAGAACGCATCGTAACTCCTGAGTAAGTTGACGGGCTGAACCTCCTTTCCTCCCCTGCGGCTGGGACGCTGCCTGAGGAGACCCAAGACAGACAGCCCTCTCCCATCTTCTGGGGTGAGTGATGATTGCACATTTGTATATCAGAACAAGCTAAAAAACCCACGCTGTAGTAGGGAATATCCTGTTCTGACATTCAAAATCTGCTTTGTAAATGTTGCATTTGAATAAATCATAATGTTTGTGAATTTGACTACTTGTTCTGGGGGGCGATCGGACCTATGGTTGATAGACTGTTCATGAATCTGATAGCGCCAGAGTCGAGCTTATAGTTGATCACACTATTTGGGACCTAGGAAGGCAATTGGACCCATGGTCGACAGACTGTTGGTGAATCCGATACTGCCAGAGATGGGTATATAGCTATTTGATATCTCCTTCCCCGCCACTACTACAGCTTTCAAGCTGCAACAGGTACCATCTGCAAAAGTGATGAAAGTATGCTCTGTCACCTCCTTCAAGTCATTGATAAATATGTTAAGCAGGACAGGTCCCTGGGTGGATCTTTCAGTACACCACTTGTCACAGGTACCCAGGTATAGTCCTCTGAGCTCTCTAAGTTCAACTATCCAACAAGTTTTGGCCATATGTTTTCTATGCACCCAGATTATAATGATTCAACTTAGATAAAAAAATATTTGTGGGAGACAGTGTCAAGAATTTACCCAAAGTTGAGGTAAATTACATTTACTGTTCTGTCATCTATAGATGTAGTCATTTTATAACAGAAGGCAATCACGTTGGTCCTTCATGGTTTACTCTTGGTAAATATAGGCTGTCTGCTTGTAATCCTCTTTTTCATGTGCCCAGAAATTTGCTCCAAGTGGATTTGTTCCATGACTTTCACAATCTGACAGACCTATAGTTCCGCAGGCTGACCTTTTAGACTTTTTTTTGGAGATGGGTGCAACTTTTTATTCTCTTCAGTTATCAGAGACCTCTCCAGATCTTCATGACCTTTCAAACTTGATAGAGCGTAGATTGACTAGTTATCAGCACTCTAACTGCAACCTTTTGGCTCTCATAGAGTTGGATGGGTTTGAGAATTCTCATGTAATCCCTGACATGACCTGTGCACACTATCGGCAGCTCCTCTCCTCCTTAGACCCTTTGACTAGTCACAGAGGCCTGGAAGACCTTCTTGATAAGGATGGAGACAAAGAAGGCTTTGAGCACCTCAGTCTTATATGTGACCATTGCTATTAATCCACCTGCCCCATTTCAGCAGTGAGCCCACATTTTCCTTGTTCGGTCTATTATTACTTACGTAGTGCTAGAAACTCTTCTTGTTTTTCTTGACATCCCAGGCCAGCATCAACTTTCAGTGAGCTTTGGCATTCCTACATGTTTGGGAAATACTTTTAAACACCCCCTCTGTAGCGGTTCCAGCTTCCATTTCTTGTGTATTACCTTTTGCATTGGAGTGCTCCCCCATGAGTACTCTGCTTAGCCTCCTGATATATCTACTTGTTTCCCTGAATACCTGGATGGCCCATTCTTGGTGCTGGAGGATACTGTCCTAGAACATCTATCAGTTTTCCTGAACTACTTTCTTGAATAAGTTGAAGTATCCCTTTCTAAGAGAAAATAGGAAGCAAATGGGGAGTTTAAGACCTATTTAACAAGGCTTTAATGATACCTCCTGAATGTCTTGGCACTGCATTAACTAAGCTTTTCTGTTTCCTTTCCTGCACAGGGTGCATGAACAGCTCAGGACTCAGCACTCAGCATTCCTGGTTCACAATTCATGGCTAGGTTATGGTGGACTAGAGGAAAATTATTCCTCACTTTGGCAATTTCAAGTCCAAGAGGAAAGGTTGCATAATCCAGTGCAGTTTAGTTCAGTCCATTACCCTTTAGCATGTGGTTGTAAGCATTTCAATTCTGGCCACTACTGTATACTTACGGAAATGCAAATGGTTTGCGTGTCCAGCATGAACTAAGCTTTAACTTTATTAAGAAATAGACCTTGTTGTACCATCTGCCAGAAAAAAAAAAGTCCCCAAATGGGTATTTCATCAAAAGACAATGATTAACTTTGTAAAAGACAAATAGCCCTTGTGTGCCAAGAGTTGTATGCGCCCAGTTAGGCTAGAAGCTGGACATTTCTGGGGATGGCCCCTGCCCGTGCTGGTATCTAAAAGGTTCTCAGCACTGGAACATGCCCAGGAACAACAGTTCCCAGCACAGAAGTGGCCAGGGTTTACTAGTGGTGTCCTGAAGAACTTCTGGTCATAGTCCAGGGGCTAGCTCAGGACAGGGCTAATGTCTAATCAGCAGTTTGCATGTGTTCACATAATTTAAGAGGTTAATAATATGTTCCTGGGCTCTTAAATGATAGCCTCAGTAATAGAAAGTAGTCAGAATTTTTAGTCTAATATTTTAGTTTAATGTCATAAAAATAGTCTAACAATTATATGTCTATATTCGAATGTCTAGCATAGAAATCTAAGCTTTTGAGTCTGAAAATGAGAAATAATTCTACAGAAAGCATAGACCTGACATAATTCAGTTATTCCTTACTCAGTTATGAACCACCAAAATCTGAATCTCTGACACTGAAAGGAGCAGCAGGATGTGTCAATTATTAAAATCAGCGGGGCTACGCACAGAATAAAGTTCTTTTTGATGCAAATAATAGAACTGGAAAGCTAATTCTTTTAAGGAGGAAAACTGCTTTTCTTACTGAGTCTTAAAACAACCTTTGAGGTCATAGTGAGCTTCCAGCATTTCATCCTCAGGTCGTAGCAAGTGAATAGCTTACTGGCCAAATGTCCAAAGTGGGGAATTACACGACAGCACTCTTTCGTATAACTCCAGATACAGGAGGAGTCTTGTGTAGAGTTAGACTTTAACCAAAGGAAGTCTTGTGTGTGCTTGGCTATTATCTATCCAGATTCTGATTTTCTTGCTGGAATATGCTTCCTTCCCAAAGAAGGGGGCTTGTAAAACAAATTACACCAGTAAAACAGAGTTTCATAGTGTGCTCCTGATCTGTCCAGGATATTAAAAGAGAAGTAAGCATACTTGTCTTTTGTCCTCTGTGTTGATCATAATGTTTATATTGACTACTTGCCTGTTACAAGGATTTACTTTGTCTGTCTATTTCTTTGCAGGAAAATTATAATTTGGTCAAGCAGTGATAGTGCTGATATTCTGTGCAAATATGAAATAATACTCTTTGCTTCTACTAAACAAAACCAGTGGAACTTGAGCATCACATTCAGAGCCACAGTGCATGATAAAGACATAGCTATGCACTCCTATGTTTCTTCACATATCTAAATTAAACATAGAAATTTACTATTTGGTCCAGATTCATAGTAAATCTCTTAAATCCTGGCTTACCAAAGTAAGAGGGTGGAGGAGGCTATAGGAAAGAAGAATGCAAAAAAATGGAGCCATATCCATACATGAAAAACAGGAAACAATGTGTGCTTTTGCAGAGTAAATATAAGAACACAGTAAGTCACCCAAAAAAGTTTGTTTATTACAGAATAGTCACTAAAATAAGAAAAAAAAAATGTTTCCCAAAAAGGGAAGCTTGCCAGAAACCATGAAGCCAATAGGTAGTCAAGGTGTATTAAAAGACTTGCTGAAGGAGCTAAGGTGAAACCAGAAGACCTTGGGGAGTATTTTGTACTACAGATGCCCTTAGGGATGTTCTCAATCGGATGAACAGAAACATAGCTCTCAAAATAAAGTGCTGGTTGAAGAGACTATAAAAAAAATCAGTATCACATCACTTCAAGATAAAATTCAGCAAAGACTTATAAAGAACCCAAGAATGAAACAGTTTGAAGTATTCATAAATGAAATGTGCCTGTGATGAATGCTAAAAACAGAATTGCTGATTGAGAAGCTACAGAATTAACTGATACTGTAAAAGTCTTGTGCTAGAAACTAATGTTACTGCTACTCACTCTTAAGTTCTTTTGCTGCACAGGGGTGGGACCATTCATAAAAATCAAGCTAGAGGTAGAGATAGCTCTGGAGCTAGTATTTACAGACTTAGAAGCTCAGTAGCTTGGGAGATTTCTGCAAGAGCTAGATCTCTACCAGTTGGAAAAGAAGGTTATGTCAGTTGGAGACCACTCTTTCTTTTCCTTTTTATCATATGGATTGGCGCTCTTACTAAATCAAGAGTAATTGTCAAGTATTACATGCAGTATTATGGGTTGTGAAGTTCACAGTTAAGAGCTGTTGGCTTAGTATCCTCTGTGTTAAGGAGTAGATTCATGTAGTGGGAGACAGTACTTTGTTTTTCCCTTAAACATGTAAATGGACCCTATCCCTGTGATCTATCTTAATAGCAAGAGAGGGGCTGGGAGTCTGTCCAGTCTGCTGTCCATGTTGCCGTTGCACTGAACAGTTTCCCAAAACCAGGAAGAATGCCAGGATGAATAGTGGCTGTCATGTCCTGTTGTATCTCAGCTCATACTGGGTGGTATAAATGTAACTGGAAATGCTCAAACTAAAAAAGTCAAAAGCTCTCACCAGACACTTTTTTTCTTCTATCGGTAGTGACCTACATAATTTACTATATCCCTGGCATATGATATCATTGAATTAGAAGATGGGAAAGACATTCCTACACCTCCATATAACCCAAGCATATCCTCAGAATGGGTCACATTCCTCCACAATAACAAGATGTAAGCACCACTCTGGAACTATGTGGCTGCTAGTTTCTCTCTTCTTTGAGGAAGAATCACAGGTTATGTCTCTTTCTAATTTCAAATAAAATAAAATATTTCAATCATATTAAAAAAAAAAAGATATCCAAAAAGGACAAATAACCAAACAGCTGAAGTAAGTCCAAATTAAAAACAAATACAATCGGATTTCAAAACTTTGTTTAAGAAGTAACGATCTCTTTTGACTTTACTACTGTCTTTGTTTTGAAAATGAAGAAAAAAGGAGAAAGCCTGAGGATTATGCCAGAATTTACAGAAGGATAAGTGTCATCTGAGCTGAGAAAAACACTTGTGGGTTCCTCATTTTACTTTGGTTATTTCACTAGTTCAGCAACTAATATTATCTCTTCAGGTTCTGCTGTTATTGACTGCATTTTGCACTCAGTCTGCAGAAAATAAATTTAAAAAGTCCATTAGTTTTATAAATAAACATAGTCTCTACTAGCTTATTTGTAATTCTGAGAGTATTTCAATATTTATTGTATATTTTATAGGAATATTTCACTTTTTTATTTCTTAGCTAACAAGCTTTCCTTAGGAGGATATAACTGAATTTTTAGCTCCTCTTTAATGCAGGCACACGGATTTTGACAGACCTAAATTTGAGCAGAGATATTTTGTGTTTTTCTCTAGCGCACCACGCAGGTTATCATAAATCTCCTCAAGTGTATTGCTGGAAAAGGATGGCTAGATATAGGTGAGCTGCTGGTCAGTGTGCTTGTCTGGTGAAACCATGTGTCTGATCATTGCAGTCTCTTCCACCATTTTACAAAATCCTATTCCTAACTTCTTACTCTGTCACCTTCCTCCCTACCCTGTATGCATGCCCTAGTGACCTTCAAGTGGGACTAGCTGGTGAGCAGAAGGAGACCCACACCTGGAATGACCAAGGCTGGTGAGCAGGTCAGGGGATCTGGGAATGGGGCATGGGCATTTGACGGACTTATAGGAAACCTCTATGGAAGGGACTTGTGCCTGTGGGTTGCTGTGTGTGCAGAGAGCAAAGGTGGGTTCAAGCTACCCTGGTGAACTTCATCCGTGCTTTGCTGATGAAGAGTAGTGGTTATTCTATGTATTATGCTCTTTATAATTTAAGCGCTACGTTTTAGATGCCAGCAGAACCTTGAATTTCATACTTATTGCATAAATAGAAAAAAAAAAAAAGATACCTCTGGAGTTGTATCAGGAAGTACCCTAAATGTGTTTTTGGGCTCTGGGATTTGTGGGAATGCTGCTTTCCAATAGCCAGTCCTGGAGACCAAAAGGGGATGGAATAGAAAAGAAAAAAATAAGTAACCAGCATGCATCAAAACCATTGCATCCTTGAACGAGTTCTTATCCTTCTCTTCAAGAGCAGAAGAAAGGAAGGAGAAATGAAAAATATATATTGTGTCAGCACAGAGTGAACACCATTCAGGAAAACAGTAGGCATTCTAGTAAATCTTCTACAATCTATACTGGAAAGGACAATCAAGCTGTGTGCAACAAATTCATCACTTCAGGGAATCAGGAGATATGCTCTACAGACAGCACACGCTACAAATATCCACAGCAGTTGTACTACTAGTATGAATAATTGCATATAATTGCCAAGGGGGAACTTTGAGCATGATACTTTAGTGCACACTTTATTTATTTACTGCAGTGTGAATATAAAAGATTTTATCTGTACTACAGAGACACCTCTACCATATTAGTTTTCTAAAAAACTTCATGTATGTTTTACACACCCACACAGGCAAAATAAAATACATACATAAATTAGGCCTACCTTTTGCAGAACAAAATTGTGAGGATTGCCACTAAGAGTGTTGCAACTACAGCAATAATTAAGGCCAATATTGAAGGAGATATAACTTCTTCATTTCCTGAAAGAACAACAATTACAACATTTTAGTGTAATAAAAAGAAATAGTGACATAGCTATGTCAAATGCCCACTTTGGACACTGACTGGTGGATACCAGTCTGAAAAGTTTCTATTGTAATAAAAATCAGCTCTTTTAAGAGCTCTTTTAAGCTTAGCAACTTAGTGCTTAAGCAGTAATATATGTAGGGAGATATTAACATTGAACCTGTTTGCTCCTCTTCTGAAAAAAGTGCCTGATATGTTTTCACTTACACTTGTATAAATTTTTATATTAGTTTAGAACCACCAGAATGTTTGAGTGTTAAGAGATGTAAAAATACTCTCTTTCCTTTACTTCACAGCAGCATACATTGAAACAAAATATTTGCATGTAATTTATATTTTTGTGTTAGCAGGTGCAAAGCAATGTGTGAGGTAAACAGGAAATAAGTGCGGAAAACTAGGCCAAAGAATTGATTTTCATTCTCACCAAACTCAAGAGGTGCACTCCATTCCCCCCAGGCTGTGTTTACCAGACAGACGTCATTGCCAGCTGCTCTGACTTTCACACGGTACCTCTTTTTTGGATTAAAATTTTGAAATGAGTAGCTTTTCTGTTCCTAAAAGCAAAGCAATTAAACTGAGAAGATTTTCTTCATTGCACTCTATAGGCTAACAGTGTGTAAGGTTCATTTACCATGGAAACTTTCACAAAGTTATGTGAGCATTACTTATGACAGCAGGCTGGTGCTACAAAGCAAAATATAAATGCATACCTAGTATGCATACAACATGCATGAATCCAGATATCTCCTTTCAAAAATAACCTTTCCTTCTGTAAACTTTTTTTTCTGTTTAGAACAGTTTTTGTCTTTTCACTATAACTTGTAATTTCTTAAGAATCTGAAGAAGTGTGGCTTCTTGATAATTTCCCTTTCCTATGGCACTTTCACAGAGGCCGAAGAGGGTGTTGGATTGTCTCATTCCAACAGTGCTAGCATGGAGTGATGTGTAGAATAAACTATTTGCGTGCATCTCCCATTCCTCATGTGCATTATGGTTTTTCAAGACTAAAATTCCCATCCAAACCTGTAAAATTTGTGTTATTAAAATTACTGAAACATGCTCACTCTTGGATACTTTCAGGATGTGCAAGCTGTACTAATTAGGAGGTGCAGGATACCTGGAGAGCAGCATATATGTATCTCCTTCCTGAAAGGCTTTTGTTATCTTCATTTTTCATAAACAGCTAAATTCCTAGGACATGTTTGCTTTGCTTCTTGTCTCTGCTGTCATTGGCATGTTATTTCAAAATATATTCAAATATTTGAGGGGTAGGGGGTCAGAACATTATAAAACTGAAGGTTTTACAGAATAATAGTAATAAGGTAGGATAGACATCATGTATAAACATCGTAATGATTTATGAGTTTGATATATTTAAGAAATTTATAAATAAACATCTCATAAAACATAGGATATTGAATGTTGCTATACTGATATTAAAGGAATTTGCATACTATTTGTTTTTCACAGATGTCTATGAAGGCAATGTATTACTGATTAACTTAAC
Organism: Tinamus guttatus; assembly: GCF_000705375.1. The sequence goes on from NW_010583631.1 coordinate 233,685, forward strand.
AGGAAGACTTACAGTTATCCTGGTTTCCTCAAGATTATCCTGTAAATTAGAGAAAAATAATATTTTTATGGTTGCTTGTTTTGTGATTAGATTGTAGATCATGTTTTATCTACTATCTTCTTTCAACTCCTTGCTCTTATCTACTTGACAGTTTCTTCAGAGATGGTGATTTATCTTGAATTTAAGATCTAATATATTTTACTTCTGCATTGCCAAGTTTATATTGTGAGTAATTCTGGCATGGGAAAAAAATTTGTTTCACCAGAGTAGAGAAATAAATTTTCTTTCAGCTCGGTGATCGAACTTAAGCACAAGCAAAACTGATCTGGTCTGAATCAAAACTATAGTTTTGTTCCTGCACACACACCAGGGAAGGAAAAAAAAAAGAAAAGAAAAAAAAAAGACAGGGAGAAATCTGTGAGATAAAACTTTTAGTTTGTGTGTGGTATTTATGCTCAAAAAATAATTTCATTACTTTTAGTTATAAATGTTACGTAAATATTGTTTCCTTTTTTCATCAGATGAAACATTATGAGGTTGGAATGAGTTCAAACAGATTTTAAGTTGCCCTTCAACAACATTTTTTCACAGACACAGTAAAATGCACTCGTTTCACTCAAAAAGCTGTAACAACTGCAATGTATTGCAGCTGGTTACTAGCAAACTGTATCTTCTCCATTAGCTTGTCAGAGTATAAGCATCAGAGTGCTGAAGGAACCAGCAGAGGTCTCTGTGAGGCTGTTCTATTCTTTGAAAAATCATGGCAACTGGTGGAGGTTCTGGAACTGGAAAAAAAGCAAGTATCACATTTGCCTTAAAGAATATCAAAAAGGAAAGTCCAGGGAACTACAGTTACTCTCACCTCAGGGGAGCTTCCTGCCACTGGGAAGCTTGTGGAGCAAATCTGCCCTCTTATAGAAGCCCTCTATAAACATGTAAAGTACAGGAAGATCATTGAAAGCAGCCAGCCAGCACGTGTTTGCCAAGGGCAAATCATGCCTGAACAACCTAGGATGAGTTGATTGGCACTGCGAGTAAGATTTTAAAGGGGCCATTGATTCAGTCTTCTACGGTCTTCTATTCACCAGTTTGGGGAGAAATGGGCTGCAAACAATAAGGTGTGTGGAAAATTGGCTGGATTGTCCTGCTTAGGTAGTTGTTGTCAATGGTGTAAGGTCCACCTGGTGTCCAGTAACTAATACAGTCCCTCAGGGATCTTTACTAGGACCAATACTAAACAATGTCTTCATTAATGACATGGAAAGTGTGACACAGCACAAACTCAGCAATCTTGAGGCCAACACCAATTTGCAGGCTGCTATTCCCACGGATATGCACTGTCAGAAACCTCATGAAATTCACCAGATGCAAGTGCGAGTCTTTGCACCTGGGAAAGAATAATCCCATGCAACAGGATGGTCTAGCGGCTGACTGCCATTCACCTCCATCTTCACTAAATAAGTTGTCTAAACACTCTAAATTGTCTTGAGACATTTTAAAGCTTCTTCTTTCTGATACTAAAGTGAACATCTAAATTAATCCAGCTAGTCAAGCTGTATGAGTGTACTCCTATTAACTTAAAAACAAGTCTAATAAGCTATGTTAAATATAGGCCCCTTCATTACAGACAGCTGGATTTAGTCAAGATGAATTCCACACACTACAATTAGGAACAGACTAAAAAAGCTAAGAAGCTAACATGCATTTTAAAGAGTAGGTCATTCTAATTTATTTTTCCCTCCTTAGTTTTGCTACATAATGTTATCAATGAAACCAAAACATTCAAGATTGTCATGATACTTAGGATTAGGAATATAATTTACCCAAATGGTTATATACTGTGACCATTTAGAAGATGAAAATCAGAAAAAAAAAAAAGGCCTGTGTCCTAAGACACTTTAATGACCATAAGAGGAAATGAAAGGGCATATTTTTTTCACAGAGTGCATTCTGATTTGCAGGAGACAATGATTTCAAGAAGTGTTTGAAGATTTCAAGAAGCTTTACTGCCGTTACAATATGCGAAGGTGACATAAACTTTCCTGAAATGTAATTTTTTACGTAAGTAAGAAAGATTTATAGCAGTTAGTTGGGCCTATGAGAAAATTCATCTATGAGACGGCAAGACCCAAACAGAATAAGCAGTTTCAGATAGCAGAAGTTCAGGGAATGCCTTGAATGTGTGGCCCAAACTGACTGCAGTACAGGCTATTTTTTTGCTTTATAGACACCATCTGCCATCCTGTGGTCATTTGATGCAATTCTTTCATAATTATGGTAGCTAAAGTCTACTTTTTTGCAATGAAACACATCGACTTATCACTCTATATTGCTTTAAAAAGACCTGTAAAATCAAGATCTGAATTAGAACTTCAGGAGGTTGTATAATTCCCTTATTTTTGAAATGCGGCCTGTGCTTAGATCCTCTGCCTTTCTGTTTTCTCTCTCATTTATTTTCCTTTTATTTAACATTATACTGTTTCAGCTCTTAGATAAATGATTGTTTTGCTTCCATATGATATCTGGAGTACTGTAACCATAACTTATATATAAAATTAACTCATATGTATTAAATATATGTAATTCTCTCTTTATATATTCAATATAACTATGTACTGCATAGATACAGAATATATAGAAACTTCAAGGCCCCTTCTTCAATACAGATTCTTTAACTGAATGTACTTTCCATTTTTTTATGATGTCCAGAATTTATAGTCTACCTCTGCCCTTTCATAGGGATAGTACCACTGGAAAAAACTGCAGTCTTGGACAGATCCAGTAAGTCTGCATGAACGAATCATCTTTATCTTTTCTTTCTTTTTTTTTTTTTTTTTTTTTTGAGTTCTCTCAAAACTGAAACTGTGGCTATTTTCAAGTCATGATGAATCCATCCATGCTTCTTCCCGTAGTCCTACACAGTTGTACCCATCTAATGTGCCCTCAGCAATACCTCATTCAGGGGAACAGAGACAAAAAGGTGGAGCAGTCATAGTGGAGTAGTAGAATGGAAGGACCGCAAAGAAATACAGTACCACATATGAGAAAAGCTACACTGTAAAAGAGAAAGATCTCTGTTACATATATGTGTATGTTAATGTTAAATATAGATTAAAAAAATCTTTTACCTTATATTTTATAATAACTTCATATTGAAAACACTCATCTTTTCCTGAACGACTTATTTTTGGTTGCTGCCAATGAATAAGGCAATCTTCTTGATTTCCATTACAGTTAGCAGTGATATTTAATGGGGGCATGAACTTTTCTGAAATGATACAATCAAAAACACATTTAAAATCATTTCATCTGTTTTTGCCTTGATAAAATGCAGTGCAATTGCAGGTAGGATAACTGCAGAGAAAAATTCTTATTTGTATCTCTTCTTCTTAGAAACTCTGCTAAACACATTTGAAAGATGAGCTTTTCAGCTCCTGTCTCCAGCATCAGAAAAAGACATGGACTGAGCCAGGGAAGACGACTTAGGAGAATATCTTGATGCAAAACTCCTCCATTTACTTTGGATAATACTTAGGTAGAGTTACTTTCTTCTTTTTATGAGGATGTTCCTTACTAAGAACAAGCTGATGCTGAGAAATCCAAAGGACTTTTCTTTCTTGAGGTCAGACTTCTCTGACCTGTTTTTTCTTAATGTCTCTGCCTCCTACTGCTCTGATTCACTTTTGGAATTATATTCTCACAAGCAATGTGGCCAGGATCAAAACTTTCCAAGGAAAAGGTAAGCCTGTTTTGTAGGGAGAGTTTTCTGCAATGAGTGCAGCTCCTTTGTAAGGATGAATTCCCTATTTTCCTCAAGCAAAAATGGAAATAAAGTAGAAAGAAATTACTTACCAATGTTGTACAGTCTAATGTACTCATCATAGAACCGAATCAGGGTGTCTTTGCTAGAACCATTCACTACGAAGTAGGTAATTGTATTATCTTTCATGGCCACATTTTGGAATTGACATCCTATGTGTCTCCCATTTTCGTCTTTAACATAAAGCTCACATTGCTTTTCCTCTTCTTCTCTATGGGCACAAGGTGTTTAAGTTGAATGCAGTCAGTGTCATGTGTTGGATCAGAACTCCAAATAGTCAAGCAGACCTACTCACCTTGAGTTCTCCCAGTAGAGAAAATACTGGGTATCGCCTGGAGCATCCCTGCCCGCACTCCAAGTGCAGTTCATAAAGGAAACATTGTAAATCACACAGGAGAAATTTCTAATGGCTGTCCCGGGCATGCCTGAAACATAGCAATGTCCCATGTCCCCTTGCTCCAAGCTGGAAGATCTCAGCATACACTTTAGATATTTTAGGCACCTGCGGCTTCAGATGATTATTACTTGGGTTTAAGAATGATGTGCTGAGCACATTAAGTAACATGACTGGAAGTTATTTGCAGTGACAAGCTCTATGAAGAATTTCACATGGCTAAAAACTACAAGGATAAGGTTATGGTTGCATCTGATGGAATATGCCTCAAAAGAGCCTATACTGCTCTAGCACAGGCTGTAAGCTAAACAGGCTACCCCTTTGCTTCAAATTGTTCCAATTCAAAATGAGACCCTGGTGCCTCAAATTCACTAAACAGAATATCTCCCTGTCATCCCTCAGGACCCTACAAAATATTTCTACTTCTAGAAAATATATATGTCAATTCTCTATCAAATATGTAGGGAGGGTGAGGAGCCTAATTGAAGACTGCAGAGAAGATGAAAAACCCAAGTACAGTTCTCTTAAGTCTCTCTAGACTTCAAAGAGAAATGTTTACACAAATAGATATAGACGTATGCTTAGGAAGTCTTCGTGGTCTGCAGAGATATCTCCTTCCACATGGAATTAATTCCAGGAACCATATCCTGAACACAAGAATTTCAATTTTCACCTTAAGCTTCCACTTCTTCTCCAAGAAAAAAACTGAAAAGTCTTTTTAATGATTCATTTTAAAAGGAAGTATGACTTATTCTTAGGTCATGCCTCTTTTCAAAAGGAAACAACAATTTATTGAGGTTTGACAATACTACTATGAATGCAATTTTGTATATACTAACTCTAGTTTGTTTAATTGAGCAGATCATGCTCCTTGCTCTTTTAGCACACTCATATGCATTACCCCTATGATAAAAAAGAGGTAAATTTTGTCAGACCTTTCATTATTATGGATGAGATACTGCAATGAGTTTATTTTAAGATCATGAGCCACACTATGGTAAAGCTAAATGTATCTCAGATTTCTCAAATATATTCAAAACCTGCACCCACAAAACTGTTTTCCTTGAATTTTTACTAACATTTTAAGGACATTTAAATGTACTCAGTAGAATATTAGCACAAATATTTAAAAGGAAGATGACAATTGAAAAGATGGCAACAAGAAAGATGACAAATAAGAACTAAAGAACTACTAAGTTATCACAGAAAACTCCTTTTCTTTGACTAGAAACCTTGTCCCCAGTCTGTGAACAAGAAGCTTTTTTCTCACATAGGGAGCAAATGAATTCAAGATATATATACATACATATAAAATACATATATACACACATATATTTTACACTTAAGACATTGGAAACAGGTAAATTCTTTCCCAAGGTTGAGCATATTACCTTGCGGAATAAATGTGCATGTGCTTGTATATGTAGTGTTGATGTTCGCTGCTGTAACTGAAAAATTTGCACCGTTATGTAGAGGAAGAGATATACTTCTTTCAAACTTACAGGTTGTTTTTCCTGCCTGAAAAATGATATGCACATGGTTTACTTTTTTGTTTTTATTGAGTACTGGGTCCACCCATAGTCCCTCAGATCAGCTCAAACATCCTGCAGTATGTGTTTTCATAGGGATCGACAGCTGACTGCAGTGTTTATACTCAGTACAAAGTGAAATGTCAGACAAATGACTGTCTAAATAAGAAGCTGAATTGAGCTGAATTCATGTCCACTATCATTAGCTTTCTGACAGCTAGCATCTAGTCTGAGCAGGCCATATAGAGACCTTGTCAAGACAGTGGTGACAGAAGACAGAGACATTGGTATGTATGTTTTTCTAGAAATTGTCTACTGAAACACTAAGCATAGTATATGGATTGCTTACTGACATTGTGATTGTAGGGAGAACACCTGCAGAAGACTGGGAAGAAGTCAGTGACTTGCAGAGCATATGGTGACAGGCCCAGTGTGTGGAATTACCTGCTGATCAAATTCCTATCAGGGCCAGGCACACATATTTCTTTTTGTCAGCAATGTCTAGCTGCTTCCTGGACATTAGCTGCTCAAGGTTAGCACAGCTGAGATAAGGAAATAGTGTGATAGATTTAAAGAGCCCTTAAGATACTACCTGTGTGTCCAGGCTGTACACCTGACCTGTACTTCCACCAGCCTCCCATTGGCAATTGCTCCTTGCAGTTCCTGGGGCTTCCCATGCGGTCTGTAGTGTAAGTGCTTAAATCTACCCTGTTTAGCCCCTTATAAACCTTGAGCGCTTTGTATCCATCATACTGTAACCTGAAATGCTCCCTCTCCATTTGTACAAAACAGCCTGTCAAGACCTATACATACTATTACAGTTCCTATTCTTAAAACAATTCTGTATTTGTGATTGCCTATCCAAACAGTTCCCTGAGAAATATTGGGCAAATGGGCTGATACAATTGCAGCTTTGAACTCTAGAAGAAGGGAATTTAGCTAAGGCATAAGCAATGCATATATAGGGGGAAGTATAATTACAGGAGGACAACTTCCCGACTTGCTTTGAAGTTTCAGTCTATCCTGTAGAAGGCAGTTAGTGAGAAACTATTCTGCTTAAGATACAAAGTAGCTACATAACAGAGGAAGGTCTTCTTTGCCATCTTCCCTGTGCAGGCATTTCTAAAAACAAACAAAAGGATAAGCAGAAATTGCCTTTTCATTGTCATTACAGTTTTTAGGTCATCCACTCACATAAGATCCAAGGTTGAAGTCTTGTGTCTGCTATTAAATATCCAGTCAGAGAGTTTGAAGGTATTTCTCCTTTTTAGCTATTTATATAGGTCTCCCATGTTCTCAAGCTGTGCTGGCCTTCAGGCTGTTCTAGTAAACCTCCAAGAGTGTTGGAGGAGACCATCCACTCGGGTCCACATTTTACTCAGGATTGACTTGGTTGATCCATACAAAAATGCCTACTGTATAAGAAATGCCCATGGAAGCCCTGTGTGGCCCTAGTAGCCTCTCCAGAAAGGATGTCTTCACTTTCTTCTGTGTTATGCCAAGCAGTCCTGTGCAGGTACATCACTGCATCTTAAAGGCTACTGAAATGTTATCTTTAGGTAAGTCAGTCAGAACACAGCCATCTAATGTAAGTCTATCCATTGTATTCATAAATCATCTTCTACACTTTATGAGCTGTCTGTCACCTAAGTTCCTCTGGAACATGGAAAAGGGGTAATCTTACACTTCAGGCCCATCAAGGCCCTGATTTCATGAGAATGATGCTCTGAAAACAAGTATTTCCTGAAAATGGTGATAGAGAATGGAAAAAGATTCTCAGTACAAAGAGTGATCTCACTAAACACAAGTTTAAAACACAGACTGTCTTGCTGCTACCGAGGATACATTTTGAGTTATTTAAGAATATGAAAGAAAAAGAGTAATGATTTATCTCTATTAAAACTTTATATAGCAATTTTACCTTTATCTTTATATTCCCATCAGAACACCAATACTGAGTGAATTTCGTGCTGCTCACCCAGCTCAGTTCCATTTTCCTCCGGTTCAGTGTCAGATTTCTAATAGGTGAGTCTGGCATCTCCGCTGAATATATTACAGAAAAGTATTAGTACAAATGCAATTCTGATGTTCCCAGATTCTCGGGTGCAGAGGCTACCCAGCAGGTCTCAGCCAAAAGGAATGTAGCCCACAGCTACCTCCAAAGAGAAGCACAGTAAACCCCATCTCTGAGGGTGTCACGTAAGATAATTGTACTCACAGTTTCTACACTGCCAGCCATCACACCCTGGGGCAAACAGCAGCATCCACTGGATCATGAAGGTGAGCCAAAGACGAGCAACCATATTTTCTTCCTTGGAGACAGAAAGCAGCAAAACTCACCCAAAGTGGATGATCACAAAGTGAAACACCTGTCCCTGAATTTACCTAGTGTGACCTGCTCATACTGTCCATCTCCACAGCATCCTTCACCTTCTATATATCTAGTGAGGCAAGATTCCCTATACTGAAGCCATGCTGACACTTTCCCAGCAGGTTGCATTAATTCATGTCTTCAGGGACCTTGTTTTTCCTTATAGTTTCTGCTACCTTACCAGAAGAGAATTCAGAATCATTGTGGTGGCTGAGGCTGTGGTTCCCAAGATCACTTTTAGAGCCATTTCATAACTGGGAGTTACTCTGGCACTTGGCTTGCACTCCAGCACTAAAATGAGTGGTTTTGTGCCTTGGCCAGAAATTCTGCAATTACCCACTTGAGTTCTTTCAGAGCTCTCATGCGATTGGCATCTAGTCCTGGTAGCTTATTAATATCTAGTTTATATCTATCTTGATAAACAGCCTGTATATTTAGCTCAAAGTGGTCTGGCTTCTAGCTCCTAAGATTCCCATTTTATTTCAGCAGGAAAAAAAAAAATGCATTGAGATTTTGTGTTGCAGCCTCATGGTTCCTGAAGGACCCTTTTACACCTCTTCCACCAAAGTGTCCCACTGATTCCTTTGCTGGTTCCTGCTGCTGATATTAAAAAAACTTGCTAGCAGCTTGAGAATATTTGTGAATTGTTCTTCATTTCCTTTTATTCCTTTCCATTTTCTGTTAACATTAGACCTGCCATGTATGCAAGCATTTCTGTTTTCTTCTTTGGAAAGATTCACGTGTGTTAAAAGCTATTCTTTCTTTACTATGTTGCTCTAGTTAGCTATCCAGAAGACACACAGACAAACACACACACATATTTACTGCAATGTTTTGTTTCTTTTCAAATTATATTTTGAAATTACTCAGCTTTCCAATACAGTAATTCTGAACATCTTCCATGACGTTCTCAGGCTTCTCTCTGGATTGCTCCTTTTGGGTATCTTTTTGCTTGTTTGCTTGCTTGTTTTTCCAAACAACTGCCTCATCTTCCATTTCAAGACAGGTTTAAAGCACAGGCCTTCCTACAGATTGCGCATGTCCCCAACATTTCCCTTATACTTCTACACCAGCTAAATCTTTCTTCTGAACTATCACGCTTTGAGTCTCCAGACCTCTGCCCATCTCTCAGATGTTGAGAGAGAGAAGATTAAACAGATCTCTCATGAAGTAAGAAAAATGTTCAGATAAACCATGCAAAAGTTAAAACAGTCGTACTTTTCTGCCACAAGACAGTAAGTCTGTTGATCCTGGGACTACTGTATGAAATGCTATATATGTTTATTTGATGACTTCTAACTTAAGATCTGAAGATTATCTATGTGCTATAAAGAAAGGTTAAGAGGAATAGTGGGCAACAGTTGCAAACAGAAAATGTCAAAATCAGTCACAAAATCAATCACAGAAATATCAGTCACTTCCATCCGCTTAGTGAAGAGATGGTTACGATAAAGTCACCAGCTCATAATATCTGATTCATGTACTTTCAAGGATTTTTTGAATATGTACAAATATATACAAATTCAGTACCAAAACCAGAAAGAAAACCAAGATTGTAACTAGGATATTTTGTAAGCAGGGAGTAGGTACTTTGTCTGCAAAGACCTTCATTCAGTTTAGCTCTGTGTATTCCTTTGCCAGCTTTGAGATTTTTGCCTAGGACATTTTTCTTCTAAACTTGTGGTTCCAGTATTCATCCCCGTATCTTACTGCACATCTCCGGGATCAAAACAATCAGAGAAGAAAAAGATAAACCTACCTTGTTTTTCAAAACTTCTGTATCTCATTTATTTTTGTATAATAGTCCTGAGGCTTAAGAAGCTGGAAAGCCTTGTATTTGAAATGGTTGTGCAGCTCTAAATAGGGGTGTGTCCCTCACTGCTTGCATTATAGGGAACTGCCATACCATGGGAAGTGTTGCAAGATGTGATGCTTATCACTTCCCTACTTATTCTTACCAAACTAATTGCATTGCAAAACTCGTGATTTTATGCAACATGAACAAGTTAACTAAGTTCTTTTTCCTTCCTCTTGTATAGAGTCCATTGGTGTTTTGGGGTCCTCTTGGTACTCAGAAAACTTTTTTTTTACAGTCCTTTCTGTCTGGCTCTATAAAAGCTTTCATAAGACATAGCGTTTTTTGAAATGTGTCCCAACATGGCAAAGTTAGGGACTTCCCAGATGGGGTCTGCTGAGTCGGGGCTGCCAGTGGGGCCAGGCAGGGTTGGTGACCATGTCCCCACAGCGAGTACCCATGTCCCAGACATCACCAGTTTGAAATAATCCCCAAGCCTGTGGGAAGGAGAGGCTTTCAAATCTTGGAGAGAGGGCTTTCAAATAAGTTACACCAAAGCCAAAAGTCTTGAATTTTCTCTCAGCTCAGTTATTCCAGTGACAAGCTCACCTCTCCACCCGACCCACAAATACCACCAAAAAATCACACTAACCTTGTGAAAAAGCAGCTGAAAGTTAAGCAACCTGGTGAGAAAAAGAAAGGAAAAAAGAAAATTTCAGAGGCTGCTGTTGAACATTTGTTCCATTTTTAAGCCCCATCTATTAGTTTTCAAGGCGGGAGGAATATTATAAGCATTAAAGACATTAAAGGCTCTCTTATACCCTGAAATGCTTTACTTCACATGGGACAACATAAGACACAGCTCATTTATGGGTCATGAAAAGAAATTTCATTTCATTACTTGTTGAAACTTAAACATAGCTGGAAAATAGGGTATTTTCAAGCTGCAAATCATGCATTTTTAAATAATTTCTTCTTAAAAACAGTTAGATCCAATCTTATGTAGTTTAAAATTTAAAAGAAAGAGAGCAGTCAGTGTACTTTTCTGTCACTCTTTTTCTTGCTTATTATATTTGGAAAAGAAAGCCTCTGCTGTCCACCACCCTCCACTAGAGCCAGATTGCTCTAGTATCACAATCTCTATCAAAATCCCTCACTCATTCCTACTGTACTTCTTCCCTATTGTCATGCGCAGTGACATTACTGTATCAGCAGTAGTTCATATATCAGCTGTTTACTGATAACATATCAGCATCAGGTATATTCATTAGATGTACAGGAGGGAGTGTTGTCTCTGCATAGAGATCATACATGATTCACATCGATATGATGTTAGTCAAGGTTTATGAACACTACAACAGAGTTTTTCTAAGCTTGCAGAAGCTTAATTCCTAGAGCCTTGTGCAATCTCCCAGCCATTCTTTCAGCAGATGCCTACAAACCAGGACCTCTCCTCACCCGCTGGCATCTGTAATTGGAAAAGGGAGAGTCGGGACTTGGACATGAAACCCAAACAGCTGGCAGGATCAATAGCACCAAAACTGGGTTTGTGGAACCTGCAGCCACTGGGAGAGTGACTAAGTGAGACAGGGGCAGTGTTTGAGCACAACTGTTGCTGTGAGCAGGCTATAGCTCCTATTCCTACAGAGGTTTCTTGGTGGTTGAATCAGTAGGAGCACATAGCGTTGTCCATAGATGCAGTGGCTGGATGGCCTGACAATGCCCATAGGTACAAGTACGTCTGTTCCGTGCTGGATTCTTTCTCCAGCTTATTTCTCAACTGTATGGCTACCAGTGCATCCTTCATAGAGTCACATGCCCCCATGCTGAAGAGCTCGTGAGGCTGTAGAGCCACTGAAGAGGAGCAGCATGCTCTTCTACATCCTCTGAAATGAGGTCCTTGTAACATAACACAAGGAGGAAGGCTGGGGGTTAAGGTTGGGGGACTTGAGTATTTTGTGTTTTCTGAACTGGAATGCCCTGCAGCAGAACAATCAAACAGCCCACAAGGATGGTGGATGGCACAGGATGTTACTGCAGGCAAAAGAGCTCTACCACCCCTGGTATTTCTTTGTCTTTCTAATTTTAGTTCAAATAGTCCCCTCAAGATTTTCCAAAATATAAAGAATTAAAAAAAAATTCTCAAGGAAAGCTGATGTTCTCCATTGTGTTACTAAAGACTGTTTTCGAAGGAGTGGCTTTTTAGGCCAGGAAATTAGTGTTGAATGGGCTCATTATTACCCACAACTTAGAGAAACAGTTTTTTTTTTTCTTTTTTTTTCCCAGAAGGAAAGCCTGACAGAGACACTAAGAGTTTTTTTTCAGATTTTTTTTTGCTCTAGAAGGAGTACTACCACAGCAGGAACAGAAATAAGAAATAGGACCTTTCTTAATTTTGGGGGGAGGCAAAGCTTGAAGAATAATTCACTGCTCCAACGTCAACAGAGTGCTCACAGAGCCATCATTAGTGAATGGCTTTCTTCCACAGAACAGGGAAACAACCACTGGAGACCAGAATTAAGGATTTCTTCCATCTGTATGAATATCTGAACCACTTGTAAAAAATCACACACCCTAACTTCCCTTTCACACCAAATCTTTAATTTGTCCCTTGCCCAGGGATGGGAAAGGGATGTCATATCCCCACATCTACTCCTACATCCACTACCTCACAGATAGGTTTTCTGGTGTTCTCATCAGTGCTTTAGAAGTAAATTCCATTTTTGAATGCTGGTGGCTATGCAGACTCAGAAGTTTTCCAAGTGAGAGCAACAGGGATGCAATGGGTGTACATCAGTGGAGGAAGCAATATAGGGAGGACCCAGTAGGACTTATCTCTTTCAATACCAACAGATTAAATTTTGACTTTAACTAGTCACTTCAGTAGGCTCCTACTCTAATTCTTTTTTTAAAAAAAAAAATCAAAAATAAACTACTAATGAAAGCTTATTTTGAATCATAGAATCACAGAAAATTTTTTGAAAGGGACCTCTTTAGGTCACCTAGTGGGCTTGTATTGCCTCAAGGGGACCTTACTCATCATAAGGGGACTTTAACAACCTCAGGCAACATTAACCCTTCTGAAATCTGTTGGAAAGTAACATAATGGTGTCAAAACAATGCAGATGAACTATAGAGGGCACCAGGAACAATGTTTTGATACAAATTTTATACAAACTGACTATAGGAGATTCATGAATGAATAAATGGTCAGAGATATAACAGTCAATGTCAGCCTTGGCTGCAGAAACTGTGGCATGGTCAACTTTAAGATACTGTACTGTACTGTAACATAGACTTTATATGTAATGAGAGCAGACTTCAGCTTGCTCCAGCAGGAAAGAATCTGAGATTCAGAGCTCTGCACATTCCTCAGTCCTTAGTCAGGAGATAGGTAGTGATAGGTAGTGATTCGGATAATCCGAATTAGGGACAAGCAGGGCTCAAGTTTCCTGCAGGTGGCATGCAATATCATTCATTGTGTCTTTGGTGCTATGACACAAACCATAGTGACTTGTTCCTTCTCTACTATCCCAAGAAATCTCTCTGAACAGCTCATGGCATCTTCTACTTTTCTCCCTGGTACAAAACCTACCATGGGAGGCATGTTCCCACACGCTTCGTAGACCCAGGTTTCCTGCACCCATAAGCAAATCTCCCACTGCCACTGCTTGCTTCCTTCTGACCTCATGGATACTTTCTGCTGCAAGAGCTCCCTTGGTGTCAGAGGATGGTGCATTGTCATCTGGAGCTCAGCTAAGACATGACTCAAGGCAGGCCTACCTCCAGCCAACTCTCTGGTTTGGACAGAAATGAAACTCCCGTAGGAAGTTCTGCTTTGCTGGAGACAACCAACCCCACCTTCCTGGTTAAAGGGGAACAACTGAGTTTTTTTTTTTTTTTTAACCAAGTACAGTCTTTTCTTAGTATCAGCAGTACTTCTTTTGGTTTGCAGGAACTCAATTTACCTAAATGTGCAAATCACTCAAAACATTCTACTATGCAAGAGTATGTCCTATGGAGTCTCTGACAGAAATGCAGATACAGAGATAGGACCAATTTCAAAAGAAGCAGTTTAACAGCCTCGGATAAAGTTTTGAAAAAAAAACTGTTCAGGATAAAATAAGGTAGTAGGCATGGCATAGACATTGCCTCCAATTTTCTAAATCCAAATAGGCCATATGCAGAAGCACGTGTGATTGGCCTACTGACTGGTGGGCCTCATATCTCCTTACTAATTGGAGGATTCAGGACGAGTCTCTTCTCCAGGTATTATTAAAATATACAAACACCCTGTACTTTTTGCAGATAGCAAGTGGCAGACTTCTGCTTGAGAGCAAAGAAGTTCATTCACTGGCATTCAGCAACCCTTGTACCCCCAAACTCACAATTATATTCTGCCTGTTAGCATTCATAATTTAACATATTTTTTCATCTACTATAAATATGAAATGAGAAAAATTTTGAGAAAATTTTCGGTTTTGTAAATATCTGGGAGCAAGATCTTAGAGATACTGTGCAGAAGGATTTGGCAACATAGTTGGGAGGTAGCAAATAAACTTATAAGGAATTTACGTCCTGACTCCTTTGACAATATTCCTTTGGTATGCGCAAATGATCATTCTAAAGAAGCTTAATCATGGACAATCTTCACTGGGTTTTCACATGGATGATTTATTTGTACTCCTGATCACAATCAGGTGATTATATAGCTGTGTACCTTTTCCAAGGCACTGGAGATTTTGATTGAAAAACTTAAATTTGGTTGTTTTTATTTTATTCTTTTACATGAGGTAAAAAATGCAGTGCACATCTGTCTGACAATAACTTCCAAGCACTACTGAAATATTTTTTCTGAAACATTGCAAGAATACTCAGAATAAGAGACAAAAAGAGTCAAAATAGATCACATTATTCATGGGAATTTCAAGAAAATGCCGATAAGTTTTAAATATAAATTCTTGGGAAACTGTAGCTGTATCAGTAGCATTCTTATCTCTGCCCACAGGACAGAAAAAGCAGATATATAGTGTGCAGAAAAATTCAAACTGCTCATTTCACTTGCCATTGCCATTATGCCATTTCTTCAACTGTTATTATTTCTTCGGTTTCTTGCTTTATTAATTGATTCTCATAGTCTGCCTAGTAAAGGAAGAATAAAACATTTCATTAGTTTAATGCATGAGATTAGCTACTAGTTACAAATTATGACCTACCTATTATTCAGACAGTGGCTATTTATTTTATGGAAGTTGTTGAGAGACCCTGTCAGTGAGAACACTGAAGTAGATGTCTAGGGCTTTCCTTCATGGTGAGCTCCCCAAGGAGGAGTAAAATACTTTTCTACTGCAAAGACAGAAAAATCATATTTCTAAACACCAAGAAGTCAAAGTTGTTAAGAAATAGAAAAGGATTAATTTCTGCAGTGTTCTCTTCACCATATCCTGTGAGCATGTTCTAGTTATCAGACATGGATGTAAGCAACTCAAAGACTTAATGGATTGCAGGAATCATGGTCTAACTGCCCTCCAGACCTGCAGGTCTCCACTGTTACCTGTGATTGTCTTTCTCTTCCTTGTTCTTCTCATGAAGAATATCTACTTGAAGATACCTAAACTAGAATCTCCGGGTTCTGTACTGTGCCTCTCTTGCTTACTGCACCCTAGAAACTATAACGTTTTCAACATCTGCTATAACACAAGTATTTTGGTTAGCAGTAGATTTTTCTGTCCCTTCTCTCTGCAAAGGCTGACCAGCAGACTTAATTTGCTTTATCGTGCTGAGAACACAGCACAGTTCTAGTGATGACTTATGGGGAGAACAAGGGAAAATGATGTATTTCCTCAGTACACAAGAATGCACCTCAAATGCTTCATAATGTAAAAAGGTAAACAAAATAATTATTTGCATGTGGACTTCCTCTTTCGATGCCCCATTTACAAGAAAAAGAGAAAATTACTCCTTGCTTCTGAGCGTCTCTCTGGCACTCAGGTCGTATCTTTCAACCTGCAACAGATCCTCATTTATAAACACTTTTCCTGCAAGTGGAAAGAAAACATACCTGGAAATGCATAGAAGAAATATCATGGAATGGGTCTTTTGGCTGTGGTACCGGAGCAGACATTTTTTTCAGAAAATAGGTGCTACAGCAACAAAAAGGAGTGGTAAAGAAAAGACTAAGTATGCAGACATATCAACACTGATTCTTGAGGTGTTATTTTCTTCCCCAAGTCTGAAGTAATGAAAGAATAACTGAGAATTATATGGGTGAGCACAATGGCATCAATTTATTGTTCAGAATTTGGTCCGTAGCTTCTTTTATGAACTGTTAAAGTATGATAATAAAACACTTTATTTCTTTCTCCAAATGGGAAACATCCTGAAAACAAAGAACCAATTTCATGTGCGTGAAAATTTTATGTGCATGTAAATTTCATTTACATTACAGTGTGTTAAGGTTGGAGAGGGGCATTAGCATAGTGCCTTTTCCCACTATTGGAAGGAGTTATATTATGCTGAGAATTAGAACTACAGAGTCCAGGTGAGGAACATCCAGTAAATCATAGCTCCATGTTCGGTATCAAGTTTTCCTCTCTCTTTTCCTTTTAATATTCTTGCCAGTGGGGAAGACATTTATTTATTTATTTATTTATTTATTTATTTATTTATTTATTTAAAGTCAGGCACAGAATAAAATTTTTCCGGAAGAAATAAGACTTACGCTAGGCAGAGAAAAAGTATGAGACTTGCTGTTATCACTGATAGCAGAAATATAGTATTTCCTGAAGTAGATATAAGTTGTTCTCTTCCTGAAAGACAAGTAGCCAACAAAGTGCTCATTAGTATTACAGGACACAAATGACCACACAGCTGTGTGAAACATCTGCTTTGATATATGATAGCATCAAACACCAACAATAAGTGGCATCTTCCTTAGATTTGCTCCCCATTGCCTTGTAAAGTGTGAAAGGAACAAGATGGATGGCAAGGACTGTAAGGAACAGAGGCCTTTAGAACACTTCAAAATGCAAGAGTGCAGATCATAGTGGAAAACAGGAATTTATAAAGACAGATGTAAAAATGGGAGAAGAAAAAGAGCTGGCAATATAGATCTAAAGAAGTTCTGTTTTATCCACTGGCTATTTCCTTGCAATTACTACCTGCAGTCATACAAGAGGACTTGGAGGCTCCCCTAGCAGGGGAATAGCCAATTCTTTCCTAATTTTCATCCTGGCACACGGGAATAACATACAAAGATCACTTAAATATGTTTCTATCTGTAAGTATGAAACAATAAATGAGTCAGACAAGTAAAAATTGAGAGAAAAGTAGGCCAAGAAAATAATTCTCATTCTTACCAAACTCAATGGGTGTACTCCATTCCCCCCAGTTTGTGCTCACTAAACAACCACCGTCAGTTGCTCTGATTTTGACACGATACTTTTTTTCTGGATTGTAGTTTGGGAATCTGTAGGATCTTTCTGTGGTGGTAGTCTGCAAATTTTGTGGCATACATAGGAGAAACATAAAGTTCTACCTGTGTAGGTATTCTTTGTACCATGTTTTATAAAATATGCTTTAAAAATAACAAGCGAAAATATGTTTGTGCTTAGGAAATTTTTAGATTAAATGTATACATGGAACTGGTGGATTAAAACTTAAACAGTTTGTTTGAAAAGTTTCACATGTATGTGATCTTTCAACCCAGCATAAGCATTAGATTAACACGCTAGTGAAGACTTACGGATTTAGATGAGTCTTTGGTGTTTTTCTCAGGATCAGCCTATCAATAAAAGAAAATTTAAATTTTTATGATTATTCTTTTTGTTACTATATAATAAGGGTTACTACTTTCTGAATGTTTGATTTTCAGAAAAAAAAAGGTGCACTTTGCTGAAACACCTTCTTTTTTAGATTATGAAGTAAGCTATTCTTTCACTGAGGGGTTTTCCCTCACCACTGGTATTCTGAAATAATGTATTCTTTAAATTTGGTAAAGCTGAGAATGAAAAACTAAACAAACCAAAAAGGCTCAGATTGCCTAGAAGTGAAAATTGTATGTTTTTCCTCATGCAAAACAAAGAATTTTTAAAAAATTCTAGTAAATGGAGACAAATATGTTCCATGAAAACTTCTGTTTGTGTAGCTTTTTTATTCTGATGTGTATAGTACTACTGCCCATATTCATCCATCTCTTTAAAATACCTACAATTACCGAGTTGTATCGTAGCAACCATGTGTTAAGGCCTAGAAAACCTGATTATTCTACTTCAATAACCTGACAGAATAATTATTTTTATTCAAAAATATGGATCCACTTTATAAAATAAAGGGACACAGCTTTAGGCTACTGGGCTAGACATCTGCTCATCAAGGAGCACTGAACTTTTCCATGCAATCATAGAATCATAGAATCATTATGGTTGGGAAAGACCTTCCATGTCCCTTGTCCTTTCCATGGTCCCCTAGGGCCCATGTCCCTAAGCGCCTCATCTGCACGTTTCCTGATCACCGCCAGGGACGGTGACCCTACCACTTCCTTGAGCAGCCTGTTACAATACTTAACCCCTCTTTCCACGCAGAATTTTTTCCCTAACATCTAACCTGAACCTCTCCTGACACAAATAGAGACCATTTGCTCTTCTCCTATTCTCCTATTTTTGGTAGGTATTTTGGAGAAGAGAACGACCCTCATCTCACTACAGCCTCCTTTCAGGTACTTGCAGAGAACTGTTAAACCCTCCGAGGCTCCTCTTCTCCAGACTAAATAACCCCAGCTCCCTCAGCTGCTCCTCATAGGATCTGTGCTCCAGCCCCTTCTCCAGCTTCATTGCCCTTCTTTGAACACACTCCAGTGCCTCAATGTTGATATAATTACTAAGACTTGCTAAAATAGATGCTACACAAATTCAAGACACTCCTATCTGTATACAAAGTGCGGACGTACTTCAGATAAATCTAAGAATTCAATCAACTACAAATGTTGAGACAATGAAGCAGTTAGGTGAACCTGAGAGGATACTTGCTTATGAAGAAGCAGCACACAAAAAGATCATGCTTTCAGCTAACAGTAAATCAGAAAGCACAAAAATAAAGCAGTATTTGAAACTCCCTGCCGTATAGCCACTTAAATGATGCCTCTGGCATTGTCTGTTTAATGCATTTACTTTCCTACTTTCGATTGATCAATTTTCCTTCCTTTAGTGCTCTGCAAATGAGTTTAATGTCATGCAGCTCTTTACAGATCTTTAAGCCAGCAGATAGGCTGTAGATAGCAGATAAGCTATCTACATTTTAAGTTAACTATTTGGGAACTTTGAACATTTGCACTGATGCAAGCATCCTAGTTACACCCTGAATTCACTATCTATTTCACTTTACTGTGTAGTTTTGCCCTTCAATAGAATTACATCCACTGTCAGTCTTTCAGTCAACCTCCTCACAAAACAATTCCCAGTATCTAATTTTATTACTAGAGGGGAAAGGTTGGGGTGAGGACGGGAATCCTACCAAGGTAGTGCCTAGATATATCATGTCCAAATCTTGATTTATCCACTCTTCCCTTAGTCTTTGGCAGTTGTAATTATTAAGTACCACTTTTGCAATACCTTCTGGTATCAGAAGGATTATAAACTGAGGGGCAAAGGCAAAGTAGGATAAACAAATGCCAGATATCTAAAAGCTTTTGAAGCGAATTCTCTCTTACAGATGCTTTTTATAGAATCAGTGGAAACACTGTTGTTTGCATGCTATTGAAGGCCTCACAAAACATTTGTATAAATAAATCAGCCAGCAAGGAATGAGTTAAAAAAAAAAAAAAAGCTTTGGAACTCATTCTGTAATACCATAAACATGACTGAGCAATACTGACAATTACAGGAAATACGGACAAAAGGAAAATTGCAAAAGACATGATGAACCTCCTGACTGGATAGAGTTAGTTCTGCATAATACCTAAGAGCTCATAAAATGGGCTATGAGAGTTCAGAGAGGAAAACTACAGGAAAGAATATCCTGACCTAACTCATCAAAAACAGTACCATGAATAAGACTAGTGTCAGAGTCTAATACTCTGGGCTAGGTTCTTTTAGATATTCCACACAACAAAGTGTAATGTTTAATACAAAAGTTTACTTTGAAGACATTTGATGTTGCACAGGAATTTTGATTTAGCAGAGCTTTTGTCAGAGGCCAACTTCTCCTTGCAGCTTGTTGAAATAAATCATAGGCCCTAGTGTATCCTAGCCATTCATGAAACCATATACATAGCTGTTCAGCCTCAGAACTTTTGTAATATATTTTGTTTTCTAGCCAAATGATCAGCCAGATGATTCCACATTGCCCAAAGGTTTTTTGTGGCAGATACATGTCCTATGGAGCTATATCATAAACCTTTTCTGAGTGTGTTTTTTCTCATACCTTTGTGTTTTTTCTCATACCTTTACCATTTAATTGTCAATTGTTTTTCACCCGTACAGCATACTAGTCCACATAGACACAAGGGGCTCTTTGCTCCAGGGCTATTTCCACTGCTCTGGTCCCCTCCACCCCCAGAATGGTATGAGGAAGACTGCCAGATGCAGCCAGTAGCACTTTTTCCAAAAAGTATATAGTTCCCTTGAAGTCACAATTTAGAGCTAAAAGTAATAGCACCTTTACCCTATTTTTATTATTTTTACCTTTTATTTTCATTCTTTTACTCTATTTTTACCCAATTTTATGCTATCTTTGTCCTATTGTTTACTCTTTTTTACCTTGCACATCTTGTTGTCATAATCCCCATTGATTATGACAAATATCGCTTATGCCTACAGGTAGCGTAAATGGGTGAGAAGAGTGGTTCCTTTGACTACAGGACACATATCCTCCTGAGTGGCATGGGATTGCCAAAGGTTAACATTTGGGGGTTTACCATTCTGATCTACAGGCCATGGTTTATGCAGAATATCTGAAATAGCAGATAACTGTTCTCTGCAACTGCCTGAAAGGAGGTTGTAGTGAGGCAAATGTTGGTCTCTTCTCCAAAATAACTACCAATAGGATAAGAGGAAATGGCCTCAAGTTGTGCCAGGGGAGGTTCAGGTTAGACATTAGGAAGAATTTCAACCTGGAGAGAGTGATGAAGCACTGGAACAGGCTGCCCAGAGAGGCACCCTGGTGGAGTCACCGTTCCTGGCAGTGTTCAGGAAATGTGTAGATGAGGCGCTTAGGGACATGGTTTAGCAAGCATCATGGTGATGGGTTTACGGTTGTTCTTGATGATCTTGAAAGTCTTTTCCAATCATAATGATTCTTTCTATAATCCACAATCACCGAGAAGGGATAAGTATGTTGAAGGCATCTCAAGCTCTTTGTTCTCTTTGAAATTCCTCTGTTAGTTGTTCAGGCTTTATACTTTTTTTTTTTTTTTTTTTTTGGCTCAGTCATATATAAACTTCCTTCTCACACTGGTCTGGCTAACTCAGGGAGACACTCGCTGCCTATCTACAACAAAGTCACCCTCGGGCCCTTTTGTTTTGAGATAAAGCAAGAAGTAGTATGAGCTGCATCTTACATTACTCCTGAACTTCGCAGGACACTTCTACCTCCAAGCCTTCTCCCATTGTAAAGCTTATTGGTTAGTTACAACTAAAATCCATACTACCTTGTACAGACACAAAATCTGGTCACATATCACTTAACCATATTTTTGATTTTTTTTGTAGTAGTCTTAGAGTTTGTTGAAGTATCTTGTAATTGTCCATAATAATGCCACCAGGTGATACATTTGATCTACTTATTTGCGCTAACTATTCACTTTCTCCATCGGGAATACTTTGCCCTGCTTCTTTAAAGACCAACATTCCCTCTGAAAGCATTCCCTCAACTGATTGACCCTATTTGTGGGTAGCAGCAATCTTCAGCTCATGTGGCAACTATATACGAAAAAGAAGACCTTGCTTAAGAAGAGAGTAAGAGAGAACAGTATATTGCTTGTATGGCAAGTATGTGTGTGGAAATGCAATCATATAGAAAAATATCATAGAAATCATAGAAGAAAGTCTTCTTACCGTATTTACTATATCAATTTCATATTTGAAGCAATTATCCCTTTTAACATGACTTGTGCGAGGTGGTCGCCACTGAATTTCGCAACCATATGAAACTCCAGTACAGTTCACTGTGACATTTAAAGGAGGGGTGAGCTTTTCTGCAAAAACATAATCAGGTATACAAACAGATAAAATCAATTTTCTTCACTTTGGCTTAGTAAATACAGATGGATCTTCAAGCAACTGGTCTAGAAAGGTGTGAACTATCAGATTTGCCCATATTTTGATACGTACAGACCTTCCTGATTTAACATTCTAATGAGGAGTTGGAGAATCTGAAGTAACAGTGGGTAAAAAAAATGGCATCTTTTTTAATATTTATTGAATTTGGCAATGCAATATGTGCAGAGGTTATTGATACTATGTTTATATTAAACAGAATCAATTTATTTCTATGCTTCTTGGTATATTAGTAGCAACATGCCTTAATTGCAAGTTTTGGCATATTTTCCTTACACCTTTAAGTCATTTGGTACTTGGTCTGTGCGGGAATTATGAGATAAGGTAGTACCTCTGAGGCATCCTTAGTTATTAATCCCCAAAGTTGACATGTTTCTTTCAGAGAACATATTCACTGAAATATTCACAATCTATGATTTGACATTGTCTCTAAATTCATTGTTCCACTCCCTCTTGTAATTTTTACTTTTTAGACATCAAGGCTGGGGAAGAAAAAAAATCTGTTCTAAGGATCATTATGTTGCAAATGTGTGCTCTTTTTCTAGGTCTGAATATTTATTCCCTTAGTCTAGGATGGAAATTGAGCTTGAAAACAAACAAACTTAAAAACCTTACCAATTGTGTACAAAACAATGTTCTTCTTATAAGACTGAATGGTTTGCCCACTTCTAGATGCATTCACCAGGAAATAAGCCATCTTATTTTCAATTGTCACATTTTGGAATCTACATCCTGTATGCCTTCCACAGTTATCTTTGATGTAATTCTGGCATTCCATGAAATCTTCTATCCTTTATATAACAAAGTGTTTCAGTTAAATACGGACAATGTGATATGTCAGATCAGAATTCAGAATTCTCTGCAGTCAAGCAGATCTGCTTACCTCGAGCTCTTCCAGTACAGAAAATATTGGGTATCTCCCTGAGCAGTCCTGCCTACATGCCACGTGCAGTTCATGAAGGAAATATTATAAATCACACAGACAAAATTTTCAATAGCTGTCCCATTCATGGCTGTAACGAGAGAATGTCACAGGGCCATTCTGAAAAACTGTGCAACTGCTTAAAGCCACGAGATCACCAGACATACATTTAGCTATATTAGGCATGTGATTAGTAAATCCAACTGCATATTGCCCTGGTCTAGCAATTAGGTACGTACTTTAAGGTCGTAATAATTTCTTCTGTGTTCAACTGTGAGAAATATCTGCTATTGTTTCAGATACTGAAGATAGGTCTAGGATTTAATCAGCCAGATTAAGGCTCAGGCACAATGATATAGTGGAGATTAATAACAAAGATAATTATATAAGAGACAATAAAGATGTCAGGGTACTCTTGGACTTCTGGAAATCTTATTCTCTTCCAAGATCAAGATCAAAACTATTTCAAGAGTTGGTTCAGTAGCAATTTAGCAATTCTTTGGACAGCAGTCCTAGCCCTTCATGTCTCCTTCCTGACTACATCCTGCTTCCCTGGCTGTGCTGGTACCATTTCTTGTGAAACCTCATAGAGAACTACACTGAAGAAGAGATCATTCCTATCTATCTGTTGAGCAGTTTTTATTTTGTGTGATTTTCTATCACAAGGGCTTATCACCTCTTACCACAACGAAACATGCAAGCTCATCTGAGATGATGAATGGGGATTAGCAACAAAGAGTCTACAAAGATCTGTGTAGGCTAATGCTGCTGCTTCAAAAAATGCAAGAAATCACCTCTGTTAGGATGTTAGAAGCATCTAAGTAGGCAGGTAGCCACTGCCAAGGGTTCAATGACTCTGAGGAGACTGCTAAGGAGCTGGAGATCTATAGTTCTCTGTTGTGCCACAAACGCAGTTTATGATGCAGGATCCATCAAAACTCTACATTTCCACATTTACAAAAGAGAAATACCACCAGAATGAGGAAATTGTTAGGTGAATGCGTCAAAAAGTCTGAAGTAGGATCACATAAGCTGTTCATGGGTTTTACAGGGATGGGTTTTCTAAAGCCTTTGCAGATCCTGCAAATCAAAAGAAAAAAAAAAAGATTATTCTGATTTCAAATCAGGTCACAGCCTAATTTACGTTTGACCGAGTAAGTCAAGTTGGCTGGGGACATAGAAAACAGGATGAAAGAAATTTCCAGCATGGCACTGGAGTCAAGGAAAATGCAAATGAAATAATCTCCTTGGCTTCTTTAATGATGGCCTCAGTTTCTTACATCAGTGTCTGAAGGAACCATACAGAGATATACCAAACTGATCTTGAAAAATACTGGCATGAATATTGCAACCAAAGCTTTCCTCTGCTTGCAAAATAGCCAATTATTGGCTTCAGAGTGTCACATTCATATCAACATTAAATGGGTGCTGTGTAAGCCACAGTATCCCCTTTGTAGATACGATTTTCTTTCCTATTTTGGGGGGGGAGTAAAAAAGGTGAATAAAGATTTTTGAAGACATTCCTCAGTGAAAGAAAATCCAGCAAAGTAGGTGAATAGGGCTTCTGTGCCTTTAAGGAGTTATCTATTATCAATCCTATTGTATTTGGCTACATTATTGTATAGTTTTAATTTAATTTTTAATATCACTTGGAATTGAGCAAAGTTTTCATCAGAAGCTTCTCCTATAATCTCCAATTAATTCAATGAAAATCTGTTTCTTTTCTTTTCTTTTTTTTTTCCTTCTGGTTTATGCTGAAGGACTACCTCTGTTTTTCTAATGATTTCTTATGCCTAATTTTTAGGTTTGTTTTAGCAACTCCTCTATAATAACCCAACCTTCATCACTTTTCTGTCATTATTTTTTCATTTAAAAAGAGGTAGGACCATACTGGCATGATTCTTTTTTGTCAGCCATGGTGCAAAGAACATTTTCACACCAGTGACATTTTCCTACTGAAGTGCCACATACATTTGCTCATAAAGAAATGTATATATAAATATATTAATATACTCACAAGCATCTTTTGCCTTTATACATAACTTTTTTTTCCACATTTTAATATCTTCAGTTATATTTGAAAATTTATTGACATTCTTTATGCCTTTTCATAAGAGAAGAATTTAACGGAGTGAGATTGAGTGAGATTGATGCACTCTCTGGGATGGCAGGGCCCAGAGAGTGGTGATCAGCGGTGCAGAGTCTAGTTGGAGGCCTGTAGCTAGCGGGGTCCCCCAGGGGTCAGTCCTTGGTCCAGTCCTGTTCAATTTATTCATCAATGACCTGGATGAAGGCACAGAGTGCTCCCTCAGCAAGTTTGCTGATGACACGAAACTGGGAGGAGTAGCCGATACCCCAGAGGGCTGCGCTGCCATCCAGAGGGACCTGGACAGACTGGACAACTGGGCAGTGAAAAACCTCATGCAATTCAACAAGGCCAAGTGCAAGGTCCTGCACCTGGGGAGGAATAACCCCAGACACCAGTACAGGCTGGGGACCGACCTTCTGGAGAGCAGCTCTGCAGAGAAAGACCTGGCTGTCATAGTGGATGATAAGTTGACCATGAGGCAGCAGTGTGCCCTCGTGGCCAAGAAGGCCAATGGGATCCTGGGCTGCATTAAGAAGAGCATCTCTAGCAGGTCGAGGGAGGTGATCCTGCCCCTCTACTCAGCCCTGGTGAGGCCGCATCTGGAGTACTGTGTCCAGTTCTTGGCTCCACAGTACAAGAGGAATGTGGAGCTGCTGGAGAGAGTCCAGCGCAGGGCCACAAGGATGATCAGGGGCCTGGAACATCTGCCCTATGAGGAGAGGCTGAGGGAGCTGGGCCTGTTCAGCCTGGAGAAGAGAAGGCTGAGAGGGGATCTAATCAGTGTATATAAGTACCTCAAGGGAGGGAGTGCAGAGGACGGTGCTGGTCTCTTTTCAGTGGTGGCCACTGATAGGACTAGAGGAAATGGCCGGAAACTGAAACACCAAAAATTCCATAGGAACTTAAGGAAAAATTTCTTAACAGTGAGGGTGACAGAGCACTGGAACAGGCTGCCCAGAGAGGTTGTGGAGTCTCCTTCTCTGGAGATCTTCAAAACCCACTTGGATGCAGTCCTGTGCCACGTGCTCTAGGTGTCCCTGCGTATGCAGGGGGGTTGGACTAGATGATCTCTAGAGGTCCCTTCCAACCCTAAGCATTCTATGATTCTATGATTCTATGATTATAATTGTATCTCATCACATAAAAATCCAGTATTCTAAGCAATTTTGCAGGTACAGGGAAAATTGGGTTCATTTTTTTTTTTCCTAAGCTAACTTAGATTACCTCCATCTCTTGTATGGCTGCTAGAAACTACATAGCTACAGGGGAAAAAAAAAGTTAGTTAGGATTATTTATGTTATTTATGAGGAAAAACTGGATCTCACTTCTGGACTTTGAGCACAAGAATTTTTTTATTCTTTGTTTAGTAACTCTGGAATAAAATAAACAACTCTCACACATGATGAACCAGAAAATTTGAAAAGGAATATAAACAGCATCTAGGCTACTGGAGGATAATAAAAAGAAATTCAAACTACTTTAACCTAACTCTGAAGAGTCCAAGATAGTTGTGACCTATACTTACGCAGGTGCTATATAGATGTGTGTACAATTAAGCCACTAATTCAACACTACTTTTATAGCAACTGGAAAGAAACAGGTACTTAAGACACAGTTTAGTTTGCCTAGTCTAGAATGAGATGGGTGAAGTCTTAAGAAAGCTTATTTCCTGTGCCACTGAAAAGATAGCTCAAAGTGACGAGCCCAGAGGCATCTATAGCAAAGCTATCTACTTTGACCGGATGAATCTGGCGTGATTCATTCCTTCTTTCGTCGCATCATCTGTAATTCACATGTAGGTCATTGACATCTCAATTCAATCTCTCGAAGTATTCGAGAAATAAGTAATTTATGAAGTATTAAACAGAAATGCTGCCAGTATTCATTGAAAAATTATTTTCGAAAATTCCTTCCTTCCTTCCTTCCTTCCTTCCTTCCTTCCTTCCTTCCTTCCTTCCTTCCTTCCTTCCTTCCTTCCTTCCTTCCTTCCTTCCTAATCTGTGTTACTATCATATGCTTCTCCTCTTTAGAAAAATAATTGCAATTGAAGAACAGTATTTTTGCCCCTCTGTATGGAAAAATCTTTCACATTTCAAATAATTCCTATGCAACCTTAGATCAAACCCTATGTTTCCTTAAGAGTTTGATCTAAGGTTGCACAGGTATCTCCGCATGAAGCTGTTTCCTATTTGTATCATAGTTTATAATCATTTCAAGAAAACACAGCACAGGCCATCTTCATTTATCACTTAAAACATGATAAATCCTGAAACACATCCACATGTGACTGGATATTTAGAAATAACATGCTTCAATGACTATTCTCATCCAGACTGATAGCAATTTAAATAAGAATAAAATCTGGTTGATAACCTGATGAATATAAATAACATCTGACCATGCAGCTTCTGAGCACATTCTGTTAAGACTTTTTAACCAATGGAAAAGAATCCTTGCTGCAATATTATAGTGCAGGTTTTGACTTAACTAGATGAGTGCACAGAGGAAAGATACTACTGTTTGGATGAGGCCAGTAATACTGGAAATATAGCCACTCTTCATATTTCAAGATAATTATATACTTATTTTCAGATTGTAGACAAAATATGTTAATAAGTCATCTAAATTTTGCCTGGGATTCATCAGAAACAAAAGCATGCACTTATGGATAGTATCTGCCCACCTCAGAGTTATTTTAATAAGAAGAACTAGCACAAATAATAAATTTCATTTTTTTTCCATAGCTTCTTTGGCATAAAACAGCAATAAACAAATCCAAAAATAAACATACCTCCTCCTTGGAAGCCCATTTCTTTGTGTGGTCACAGTTATGGGGCACAGAAGGGACAGAAGCCTTGAATTCGCCTTGGCGTATTTCTGTGTGCTTTGACAATGTGCTTTCATCAAGTTCTTTTAAATCACTCATGCAACAGGATATAAAATCCCGCCTATGTCTTACTCATTTCCTTATTTTGTACTTCTGTAACATAATGCGGAAAAGCACAGCTACAGACATGAATGATTTTTCAAAGTAAGGACTGTCATTTTCTCTACCACTTCATCCACATCACTTTTGCTCCTTCACATCACATCTGCTTTAGAAAGGCTACTATACAGGGCAAAACCTCCAAGGAAGCTCTGAGGAGATACGACCCTAATTTATGGCCCAGATATATGTCAGTCATCATTGTTTCAAGACCCTCCACTGTCCCAGAAAGGTGTGCAGTCCCCCTTTTCCTGTGGCTGCAGACTCTGAACATTCTCTGTCCAAAAGTGATCATTAATGTGATCTCAATCCCGAACTAACACAGCAGGATGTCCTGTCCCAGACACGGAGGTCCACTCCTGCTCCAGTTAGCATGCTCTGAAGCGCGTAGCCTAAGACTTATGCACCAACCCAATTGCTTTCTACACTTTGTATATCAATATTTTGCTTTATTGCTGGGTCTTTTGCTCAACTGCATGCTCATGCAGTTGCATGAGCTTATACAGTTCATAGCAGATACTTTTTAGAACACCCACATACTCACAGTCTTATTATATATCTTTACTCATCTTTAAAACATATGAAATGGAAACTCAAGTCATTAATGGAAATCACCGCCTTTAAATCCGATGAGCTATGATGTCCACTGACCTTACTATGGACCTGTTATATCTCAGTAGAAGAGTGGCACATCAGTTCAGACCTGTCCTTCTGTTTACCTGTATCTTATATAGCTTGATTCTAATCAGCCTTCTTTTTTGTTGCTTTTCTGGGAAGATGAGGAATTGAAGGTGCCTCAAAAAGATGTTTCCTCCTCTTCAGGTCTCAGTTCCTCAATTTTATTTATTGTATAGATGACAGTATTAGCTCCTTTTTGAGATACACAATTTCAGGAGCTGCAGAAGCGAGACCTTCTGTTCTCTTTCTCACTTTCTATCACAGACACTTCCATAAAACCAGACTGGGTTATAGTTTTGGGACAGT
>NW_010583631.1:264416-290661 GCF_000705375.1 Tinamus guttatus
GCAGCACTGTGGCAAGATACTAAATCAGCAGCAGATGAGCCATAACACTTAGTAAGACAATCCATTATGCAAGCTATTCATACTCCTTTAATTTGGAAGATAAGGAAAACCCCAGGCTTTGAATGGCAATCTGCTCCTGCTGTGAGACACAGCACCAGTTTCTCCTTTCTGTCAGCCTTTCTTCAGCCTGTGCATCTGTATGGGGAGGGAATACATCCACTGGGAAGTACCTGGAATAACTTCCCTCCACATCACTGCATGGGTCTGAAGAACATCACTCTTTTGCTGATCATGCAGCTGCTACAGCTCTATTTCATGTTACATTTGTCTCATAAGCCTAGGAAAGGCTTGGAGTATGCTTACCAGTGACTTCAACCTTGAGCTGGATGCCTGTCAATTTGTCACAGAACCACTGTAATGTTTGGTCCATTTACTTATGTTGCAGAAGTATGTTTTAAATATCCATTTAGGTTTGCAATTTTCATTGCCCAGTGTTTGCAAATGTCGTGGTGGAATTCTCCCCTTGACAGCCTCTCAAGGATTGAAGGTATTTATTTATTTATTTATTTTAATGCACTCTTTCATTGTGAGGTATTTGTAGAATTGCCCTTGGTAGGTTATTACCCTTGTTGGAATGCATGGCAGAAAAGGTGAAAGTTTGCTGTGAAACTGCTCTTCACTTGGCAGCTTGCTTACCCAAACAGAAGCCAAGAGTTCTAGAACATGAGCTGAGGAAAGTAAAGAAAACTGGGAAAACTATAGAGTAAGTGCTTACAATAATGCAGTCACAAAGGCATGAGATATTTGACTTAAGCTGACTTAGGGTTTTTTTTAATTAATTATTATTATTATTTATTCACTGTCCCTGGATTAAATTGAATATACAGATAGAGGAATAGTGTTTACACTGATTAATAGCAGATGAAGTAGTACAATGCATGGGAGTCAACAGCCCCCTCTCATTTAAAAGAAACTATTTTGCTTTTGTGATTCTCTTTCCTCTAAAGTTTGCAGAATAGACTGTGCAAGGCACTTTTTACTCAGGGCTTGTGGGACCAGATGAAGCAACATATGCAGAATTACTGTGAAAATGTGGAAATAGAAAGAAACTGAAGATGAAGGATAAATGTTCCCCCTTGCTTTCAGAAATGTGAAGAATTACGGAGCATTCAACAGGCTAATTTCTGTGAGACTTGGTATTAACACCTAAAGAAAACTAATTGATTTGGAATGTGTGCTTGCCTCCCAGTAAAAGGCTTCATTTGAAAAACAAATGCTCTATTGTCAGTGGTCAGGTGATATGCATAGGAAGGAGGTTTCTGGTTTAGTTTCTGTTTTTTCTTCATGTTAAAACCGAAGACGATGGTGATAATGAAACATATTTAACAAGATATATGTAAGAACTTCTATTAAGCATGACCACAAGTATCTGCTAAATAGCAAGACAAAGCTTATTTTGACAAATTTCCTTACAGAAAAATCTGGGAGATCAGGACCCCTTGGTGAAGTTCAGGCCTATGGATTTACTCAGTAAGCTGCTGTCTCCAGAAAAAAAGTAAAATGCAGGAGAAGAAAACTATAAATAGAACTGAGCTGCTCGAAACTGAATTGTTCTGAATTTCTGTCCACAGAGGAATTGAAAGAGTCCTGCTACAGGACGGAGGTAGTCCTGTCACTCTTGTGTCTGCACATCTTCCGCAGTTCGAGGAAGCGGAGCCTGCAGAGGCTCGGAGCAGTTCGTGGAACTGCAAGTTCAGGCTTGAGGGAAGCTGGGCTGTAACAACGCCACATCACAGATATGCAGGATACAGGAAACTGGGCTGGTGTGAAAGCTTTAATTTATTGCCATGTGAGTTTATGTTTAAAAAAAAAATAAACTGAAAAGGCTAAAGACTTGAATAGATAGTCATATGAAGCTAACAATGTGGTAGCAATTTTTATGTTGACATTTCGACCAATGACGGGGAATGAATAACTGGATGGAATGTCACAAAACACAAGATTACTTGTACAAAGGATCTGGAGTACTACAGCTGCATCCCAGTTGCTCATCATTCGTAGTCTCATAATCAGTACTTGGCTTAACTATCAGCTAGACAACACAAAGATGAAGCTCCTTAGTTGCACTCTGTGTCTGAAGGAGGGCTTGGTTCCCTTATGAAAGGGAGGGGAGGTACATGCCAGCATATTCTAAAAGCACTTTTACTAAACCAGCATTGCCTACCACTGACTTCTTGAGTATGTCTATATTCTTCTCAAAACCATACTATTTTTGTCTGTGCACGCTGTATATGAATAGCACAGAAATCTTTAATTTATAAGATAACAGTCTGAAGAGTTACATTAGTCTTCTTCCTAGTTTGTGCTAACAATGTTGCTCCTATGTTCCAGAAGAAGTTGATGAAAAATGCAAAAACTTTCAGTCAATTTTATTTTTGTTTCTTCAGATTAATCTATTTTAAATTGAACACCACACAAACTAATATATCAGAAGTAGACATCAGTTAATACTGGAAACTTGGGTGTGACTCAGAACATTACTGCTTATTTATTTATTTATTTAATTGCTCAACTGAATATATGATCTATGAAGTCAAATAGCTCAAGCGGTCATGTGGCTTCAGGTCATGTGAAGTTTTCTATTCAGAACAATCAATTCATCTATTTACAAGAATTGTCTAAACTCAAATGCAAAATCACATCCTTCCCCCCCCCTCAAAAAAAAAAAAAGAAAAAAGAAGTGAGGGGAGGACTAGAGGACTAGAACTATTAGTTGAATTCAGAAAATATTACCAGGTCTCCCTAAACTACAAAATTTTGTCATGATTTGTCCAAAAAACTCTCCTTTTGCTTCAATTTGTGGCATGCATTTAAAGCTGTTTTTTTTGCTATAATGAATAAGATACAGTCTAAAACTGTAGCAAAAAAATGTTTAAATTTTTACTCCTTCTGTTTTGCACTTTTTTTTTTCTTAAGGGGAGAGAGCAGTTGATGATTTGACCATTTCACATGGCTAAGGGAGTGTAAGGATAACTTGCCTATAAATTTAACCATTATAGCACTGAACTCTGGAGAACGGGTGTATCTAGGTACGGGATCTAATAGCGCTACTCAACACACCTATCTTGGGTATCAAACCACATGGAAGCTGAACTATAGCTGAACTATAGGTGATAGTGGTGACTGATTGTGAGGTTTGTTTTGAATTCTGTTTCTCAGAAGAAGAAAAAAAACACACCTATTTCTTTAACTTTTGAGAGTTAAAGTTGATGCTTTAATCTTTAATCCTACACTACCATCCTGTGGCCACTCTGAGGATCTTCCCAAGTAATCAAATTTAAAGCTGATTATTCCGAGCTATGAATGAAGCAATGCAGTGCATGCTTACAGGATAAAGTCCATATATGCCTTTCCAGAGGCTTTGTTTTGCTTAATTGCAATAGTCAGACACTCCACCCTTCACAAAAAAATCCTAAAACTCGTGGCTTTGTGCCACTCTAAGCATTTAACTACAATATATATATTTCAATGATGGAACAGAAAATTTTATTAAATGCTCTTGTATATTCTATATTCTTAATATTCTTATAATATTCTATATTCTTAATGCATTAAGTGTAGGACTAAACAATTTCCTTATTTACAGTTTGGTTTGTACATCATAGCTCACACATAGTGAAGGTTAAAGAAGGCGTGATGGACGGGATTCATTTTTGAAGCATAGATGATTGCATAGATTGTTGTGTGACATCATGATGGCAATCATATGATGATCACTAGAAAGCTGACACATATCAGTCTGAAACTGCAGTGATTCACTGGCAAGGCAAGGACTTCCATTTCTTTCACTTATGCTCAGTATTATACTCTGATTCACAGAGAATTTTGCTCTTTCACCAGGTTCTTCAGTAATTTCTGGTTTTGGCTATGCTGAGGAGTGAAAAAATATTAAGGAAGTAAATCAGTGATGTTCTTCCTCTGCTTTTCTAGATTTCTTAGTTAATTCAGGCATATCATATCTTAATGTGTACTGTTTAGTAAAGCTTTTCATTAGAATAGAGATATTTTCAGAAGTACTTCACTGATTGATCAGATATAGGAGACTTTTTTTCTGTGGAAATTAAATTTGGGGAGCTGGTGAAATCTCTTCCAATATTTTTAATATGACACATGGTGATGGCATTGTGCTCTGCAGTACCTGGATACTTGTTTTCTGTAGGATGTAATTGGTCAGGGATTCTCTCCTATGCTTTCAACCTTGACAATTCCATCTTCAAATCACAGAATCACAGAATGCTTAGGGTTGGAAGGGACCTCTAGAGATCATCTAGTCCAAACCTCTGCTCCATCAGGGACACCTAGAGCACGGGGCACAGGGTGGCATCCAGGCGGGTTTGG
Organism: Tinamus guttatus; assembly: GCF_000705375.1. Next base: position 268,815 of record NW_010583631.1, read on the forward strand.
AAGATCTCCAGAGAAGGAGACTCCACAACCTCTCTGAGTGCTCTGTCACCCTCACAGGAAAGAAATTCTTCCTCATATGGAGATGGAACTTCCTGTGTTTCAACTTACACCCATTGCCTCTCGTCCTGTCACTGGTCACCATGGAGAAGAGCCTGGCCCCATCCTCCCTACAATCACCCTTCAGATACTTGAACATGTTGATCAAATCTCCTCTCAGCCTTCTCCAGACTAAACAGGCCCAGCTCAGTCTTTCCTCATATGACAGATGCTCCAGTCCCTTAATCATCTTCATGGCTGGACAGTCTCTGGAAACTCAATGTCCTTCTTGTACTGAGGAGCCCAGAACTGCACACAATAGTCCAGGTGCAGTCGCACCTGAGCTGAGGAGAGGGGAAAGATCACCTCCCTCGACCTGGCAACGCTCCCCCTGATGCAGGCCAGGACCCCATTGGCCTTCTTGGCCACGAGGGCACATTGCTGACTCATGCTTAACCTGTTGTTAACCAAGACTCCCAAATCCCTCTCCACAAAGCTGGTTTCCAGCAGGTCAACCCCTAATCTGTGCTGATGCTTGGGGTTATTCCTCCCCAGGTGCAGGACCCTGCACTTCTCCTTGTAGCTTTTGTATGTAGCTTTTTTTGTAGTGATCATGCTCATTTAGCCCAATCACATTCAAAAATTACTTGAAAAATGCTTAGAGGTCTTTATCAAGCCCTGTCACCCTGGTATACTGCTGGACTTAGTCTCTATAGAAAATGCGTTTGAATGTAACACTTCTGAATAGCAAAACTGAAAAGGCCAGTAAAAGTCAAATGACAAATGGTGACAACACGTTAGGTTACAACCATACAACACTAATGTGTTTTTCATCATCTTGTCATAAAGTCTGCAGTATTACTTATATTATTACATATTCTCAGACTGCTTTTGAATAGACCAGATTTTTCTCGTTTGTACTGAAATTAGCATGAGTGAATTAAATCGAATGAGAACTCATCTATATACAAATGTTCCAAGAAAAAACTCTATATGCAGGGATGTTTCTTACTCCTTAATTCAAATACTAAATTCATCAAAAACAATGACCCAGTTTAGAGAGGTAACTACCTAGTTCAGGAGAATCTGCAGTGTTGTACAGCTTTCATGTAATGCACCCCAAACAAGCATTAATTTAAGTATGGGGCTATCCCCAAGGCTTATCACGAGGTTGATTCTTTCTTGAAAAGTCATTCCAAATCCACAAAGGGTAGATGCAACTATTCTAACGTTAACCATATAAAAATTATATCCAAGTGTGAGAGTCTCCCCCAAGTGGCCTTTTAGACCGAAGAAGCATCTCCTTTGCTCCATTAATTTGATAATTAATTTGATCTGCATTATAAACCCTAGAATAAGCATCTAGTTAATGATGTTAATGTCTCTTCATTCCCTATGAGAGGAAGCCAGGGTGACGAGCTCAGACTTAGTGATATTAGATAGATATCTAAGTAAGGGCAGAAGGATCTATTTCTCCTGATAGGAAGAGTGCACCATGCCACAAATACCTATTTAGCTGATGGAGGTACTAACAGGCATGCTTTACTCTTCAGTTACGTGAAACTGAACATGTTTCCATAAGGTAGTCTACTACAAATATTACCTAGCTCTACCATGTTTGCAGAGTTTACTTCACCTTCCTCTTAGTCCTTTCTGGCTATTGGAACACTTGTAGTGATTCTTCAGAAACAAAATGTTGTTAAGCTATGCAATCACTACATTAAAGCAAGAAAAGCATTTAGTCACACACACTTAGCAGAAAAAAAAATGGAAGTGGATAAATTACCATGATTCAGCATAACCCAGGGCATGACTAAAAACCTTATTCATCCGGGCAACATTTTAGTCCTCTTGCGTCAGGAGAGTTAGTATTTCTCATACGGTCAAGTGCACGAGGAAGGGAAGGAAAACGAAATAGTGCCTGTTACTGATAAAGGATCCAACTAATCACTAAGAGCTGGTCTGGTTGCACACAGAGAGCTGAGTAAGTTGATCTATATAAAATCACATTTGACTGTATGCAGGAGGGGATTTGGAAACATTAGGCATGCAGTAGAAGCTGAACAAGAAGAATTTGACATGTCATATTGGGACTCTGACATGCCAAATAGGGAGTTAGCTAAGCCTGGCAGTAGAAAATAGCACAGTAAATAGCTGTAGCCTTTCATCCTCCCCAGTAGAAAAAAATATGTGCCCTCCTTAGGAGACTGAAATCCTTTGAACCTGGCTAACTATCCCTTTGCAGTGATACATTTCATTTTCAATGATCCAAATCTTTGAAACTTCATTTTCACTTCAGTGCAAAGTCAAATATGTGATTTTCTCCTCTTTCTCTATTGACATGAGCATAGATGGAAGTAAAGAGCACTCAAAATGTCCCAGCACATTGATCATAGACAGTGATTGTGCTGAGACGGAAAAAAAAAAAAAAAAAAAAAAACCCAGAGAACAAAAATACCCACAGCCTTCTAGGGAATTTTCGTGAAGGAAAACACCATGGCATTTAGGCAGATGTCAGATGCATGAGTTTGCTGGAAATAACTCGCAGCCCAGTTTACATGCCCACAAAAGAAATAATTGTTAAGTACTGAATTTTGCTCATTGGGCTGACATTGTGGATAATTAGCAGGCACTCATTTTTGTGGTCAGCCAAAACAGGGGTGATGTTCTGCTCTGTGTGTTGTCTTTATAGATATATTAAATTATATAAAATGTAATTCTGGGAAAGGCTAATGGTCACCCCAAATCCATACGTAGTACTTTGATAAGCCTGAACTGTCAGTCTAAGAGCCTATTAAAGATTTTTTTTAAAGTTGAAATCCTATCATTCTTGCTTTTCTCAATAAGTTATCATTGTGTGAATAGTTAAAAATATCCCTAGAGGAATCTGATTCTAAAATACTTTATGTTAAAGAAGCTAAAGATGCAAAGATAGAAAAGCTCCAGAAAACATACCATGATTTAATGGGTTTTCCCTGAAGTCAGCAATTGTAGTACTTTATTGATAACAATAAACAAACAGGAGGAGAAGTGCCACAATTACTACTGTGCAGTCACCAATTCAATATATAAATAAGACTTAAACCCAACAAAATTTTAAAGCATTTCTAAAAAAGCATAAGACACAATAGCAAAATGTTTTTATACACGTGAAAAATAAAGTACTGAGTCTGTGGTTATATCTCCTACTATTATCATGAGGATTGATATTCTAAGCCACATGCTTCTCTGTCAAGTGTGTACAGCAATATACCTCTAAATTTAGTGGAATTTCTCAAGAATCATTTACCTTCATTCATTCAGTCTGTTGCTAGAAAGAAGTTGCTTTTTTTATACATGTCCACCTTGAGCCCATTTTTGTGCACTAACTGGATTCAAGGCATTATAGGTAAAGGCTCTAATTTCAGCTTTCCGTTGTATAATTGCCTTATTTAACATTAATGATAAAAATAATACATGGAAATAAACACACTCTTTCTAGTATGATGAACTCACTTTATCTATGTAAGGCAAAGCTGGGATATAGTCATATTATTCACAGCAAAAGTAAAAACCTTGCTTAAAACTTCAGATTTGTTTGTTGTTTTTCCTCTATTAGTTCCGCAGTTTTTGGTTGTCTGCTTAGATTTTTGTTTTGTGCATAGTAAAAGAGATATGATAGCCACAGTAAAACAGTAGAACAATGGCAAGTTTGGCATGATTTCTGGGGCACACACTTTAATTTCATAGTCACTGCTTTCTCTATGTGACTTGATTTCAACCGGAATCTAGCATTTTCTTAGAAAAACCATCATAATGCACAAAGGATTTGATATCTTTCTCCTCAATATGAAAAAAAAATCCAAACACTTCTGACTACTGCATTAGTCATCATAAGCTGAGATTCTTTCAAAGTATTTAAAAGTATTTAGCTAAGCACACATGTATTACCGAGTATGTTTTAGACCCACATCAGGAGATGGCAGTGACAACAGGCTTTCCTGGGAGGTGCCTTGAGAAAAGGGAAGTCTCCTGAATCAATTTTTCACAATAGCCTTCAATCAAGACACTCTTGAGTTTTGACCTCTCCTGCTTCTGAGGCTAAATCATACATAGCCATCCAGGATTTAACATGCATGAAAAAGTAAGGTAAGTTTCGAAAAACAAAGGTAAATAGTATTTCTATTTTAACTCCTAATTTACCCACAACTTTAAAATGCATTTGACCTACACTGCTTATTTCATCAGTCCTCAATGAATAACAACATTGTGTACTATCACATATAGGGACTCTGAAAGATTTGAATCTACACTTTTAACTGCGGCATAAGTGTTAAATTAGTGATACCCTTGTGATAAAAGCATATAGGGACTTTGAAAGATTTGAATCTACACTGCGGCATAAGTATTAAATTAGTGATACCCTTGTGATAAAAGTGCTTTGTAAATTGACTGGAGTCATGAACAGAAGATTTAGTTGTTTTATGATCCAGTTTACATCAGGCACAATGTAATTGCCAAGAGAACTTGAAATTGTTATTTTAATCTTTACTATTGCTTATAAACAAATATTAAAAGATGTTGTTTTGTAAAATGTTATCTTTACTTCCTAAAATATTAGTCAAATAGTCAGATAACCAACCCCACAAACTTTTGAAAAACGTCTGTTTTCAGATACTGGTACAGGGAACATATCTACATTTTAAGAAACATTTAGGTCTCTTGATTTTTTTAGTTTAAATAATTCATTTCCCCATACTCACAGTAACTTTTATAAGTTTTGGAAAGATTTTTTTTTGCTACTTTCATTTTTCTTACCCTAAATTTCAACTTCCCTGATTCATCAGGTGGATTTTGTGCACAGCCTTATAATCTCTACAGCTGTTCTGCTGTAGGTCCTGGCAGATCTGTGGCAAGGACTTGTAATATATAATACCTTTATGTTTCATTTCTAACTCTCCTTGAGTAATTCTAGCAACCCACTATTGTAAAACAAACACTTTGTTAGGCTGTAATCAGTAGGCATCAGCTGTAGCAGAAATTCAGTAATGAAAACAAGGGGATTAGTGAAAGACAGAAGATGATTGCAAAATATAAAGTAAGTACCATTTTTATTTTTAGGAATATTTTTATACTGAAATATAGTTTTTTGACATTTCACTTCACTTCTATCCCATTAAACAAACTCTTATATGTGTAATTACATATGTCTAGAGGGCTTTTCTTCAGAGACTGAAGGATTGGAGGACGTTTTTTCCCACAAACAATTGTTAGGCAATGAATTTTATTTAGGACCTCATAGACTTTCTGCACTGTATGCTAACACAAAACAAGTTTATAAACTGCTTTAGATACACACTGCTTACCTTTTATAAAAAAAATACATTCTTTGACAAGTTATGGATCATTTATGGATGTCACACTATTTCCTCTTGATTGGCTTGAGTATTCTTATGTTGCACTGTTTTTGCTTTGCTATGTTCTGTGGACCAATTAACTGTGTATAAATGTAAGAAATTCCCCACAGGGTCAAGCCAGCCATGCACTTTTAGCATTCTACCTGTTGCAGTAGCAATAGGATGAGCCTACTTAGCTATGATTCACTAGTCTAGCTGCCTCCTTCAACTCATTCTCCCTGTGTTCTCCAGCATTTGCAATTGCTGAATTAAGAATGTTAGATCCACCTCTAATGCTTTATAGTCCCTGTTTATAGACCTGATGCCCTGAACTGGATAATCCCAATATCTTAATACCTTCCCAGCCTGCTGATATTATCTGTGTTTGTACCTGTGAGGGCAAGACACAAGAATTCATTACCTGCTGAGAAGAGAATTACGTTTCAGTGCTGTATGAAAGGTATTCCTGGGAAAAAGGCATGACCTACTGAACTCCCTGTCTTTGACTCAAGTTGGTGAATTTTTCTTTCGTAAATTTATGCAGACTTACTTTTTAAATCCTCCCTCTCTGCCACTGTCAGTGTAAGGACGGGTGAGAGCATCTGCTGTATTAAACTTAGCAAATCATGGACCTTTTCAGTTTGAAGGAACCCATAAGTAACGGGGAAGATGATAGACAAGACACAAACCTGACAGACAAAGGATAATGGGCAATGACAAAGACCACAAGTCCCTGGTTATCTCCATCAGGACATTAGGACACATTGCAGGCATAACTTTAGAGAAGGCTGACTTGGACTTTATAATTCAGCCTTCTCTAAGCGGTGGCCCTTATGAAATCTCTTAATGCTCATTTTCCTTTCCCTATGAATGAAGCCAGTTATATTTCCTCACAGATGATTTCTAATTTTATTTCTAGTACGAAATGCTTAGCTTGCTACTTTAGGGTTGATTTTGTTCCTTTTCTTACGTCAAGTCACTTTTGACTTGGGTTTTCCACAAATGTTTCTATGTTACTAACGGCCATGAGTATATTATATTTAACTTGCTTAGTCTTACTCTTTTATCTCATCATTTTTTTTCCTTCTTCATAATTTAAACAAAGTATCTACATATTCCCAGGACTATTCTTGATTGCTTCATTTCATTTCTACAGCCAATACATGTTGAATTACAAACCCATAAAAGACCGTTGTTTCCATTTTATGTTTTCCCGGTTTTTTACCCAAAACTAACCATTCCATGATCATCATTAGTGAGAAATGAGGGTATGCTTAGCTCACCCAGTCCCTCACCGGACAACCAGAACTTACTTCTTTCTCTAGCACATCAAGCAGGTGAATTTACCCACTTCTTTGTTTGCTCTCTGTGGGATGAGTCCCTCTTCCTGGTGCTTGGTGCACCGCACATACCGCAGGTGCTGCTGCTTCCACAGTCGAGCCTAGTACAAGAGTGAACCAAGTTGGGGAATCTGCCTGAAAGCTTTTTGTTAGGTCTTAGCATAGCACTTTTAAAAAGCATTTACAACATGAGAGCTCTACAATTCATTATATGATTGCTGCTCACTGCATTGTTCCAAAATAGAATTACATATGTGTATGCATATACATGCATATGTATGCATATGTATATATGCATATATTTCTTTTTTTTTTTTTCAGGTAATCATAAATCATGGATGTGCTGAACCTACTTCCCACTTTATGATCTGTGCCTCTGGTTATTTAACATACTATGAACCCATTGAGAGTCAGTGGTCCTTTTGCTGAGCCCTGGACAACATAGTTGGAATAAATGTAGGAGTTTGGTACTCAAAATATTCAGAGTCAAGATAAAGCATTTAGTTGGTGAGTAAAAGACCCAGACCATAGAGGCAAAATCATTCTGTGGAGAACAGTGTCAGAGGTTGTCTCATGTCAAGATATCTATCTCTGAATACTCAGCCATCAGAGGATCACAAATATATATGTCTTTCTAATAACCAGCTTTGGCAAATGTGCAATCTATTTGCTCAGCATGTTCCCAAGTTAGCAAATACATGAAATACTGATGCTGACATCGACTTCTGCAAATGGCAACATCCATCTGCAGTCTTCAGATATTAGCAGTTCATATCCTCCTAACGTAGATATCTAAAATGAATAAAATGGATAACACTTCTTACAACCTAGAAGTACCTGTTGATCTTACTCTCAGTGCAGATCTGATAACTCTTGCAGATACAGATTCTATTTGTATGCTTGTCCAAAGTTAGATCACATATTTCCATTCAAATTGCTTTCTGTATCAGTAGTGTAATTTATGTAGTCTTACCTTGTGACCTGAGGAGTCTTATTATCCAAGATCAACTCAGCAGGGCACCTTTTAGCCCTAGCAAATAGTCTTAAACTTGATTTAAATATAAACATCCTGGGGAGAAGACACTGATCAGCAAGGCTGTATGTTATTTCGTATTTACTTATCGTATTTGATATCACATAAGTGGCTGTGTGTCTGTCTCATATTATTTCACAGATGCAAAATGAACACATCATGTTCTAAAGGCTTTTTCAGCTAAACTTGGAAATAAAGAGTCTCAGTTTCTGCTGATTTGAAGCCCAAAGCACTTGCTATGGCATATATGACAATCGTTCCTGTTATGCTGATACTAAGTCTTTTCCAGTGCAAAATATTGTTTTCCGCTAGCCTGGCAAGCAGCCAACCAAATGTAGTGGGTAAGTAAAAAATTGTCAGAATTTATTGTATGCTAGCCATCTCTCATGTGTAATGAAAGCTTGTCTTTAGGACTGTAAATGTGTTTTAAAGTCAATGGAAAGACATAGAGACTTGCACTGGGAGAGGTGTCCAAGGTAGATAAAAGTGAATCATTTAACATTTGGGGAGCTGCAGATTGGTGACATGAATCTCACTGCTCATAGCAGATATTGAACAGAGGCAGATACTCAGCAGAGCTCAGCAACCACCTACTTTGTGCAATAACAAAGCTGCTGGGGAGCTCCTTGGTATGCAGGCATTACTGAGAAGCAACTCCACAACTCGATATGCAGCGTGGGGTCTGTTTTCTTCTGTGTATGTCACTATATTTGCAGATGGACTTGGGTTACACAACGATCTGCGCATTGCTAAGCATGAGTCTAAAGTCACTCTATCCTGGAACAATAACCTCACAGAAGAAGAAATGGACATGTACAATGTGAAGTATGTTTTGAGTTATAAATTCTTCAATTCTGCTCAAGAAAGGAAAGTAAGTTTCCTTTACAATGGTTGCACATAGTTTAAAATGAAATCATATATTACTTCATTTGATAGATGTATTTGTATATTTCTCTTTTAGTGCCTAGTGCTATCTACATGCAACTCTTTCTTCCTCCTTTTAGGAAAGACTGCAGGAGAAGGAAAAGATAATACATCTTGGCTTACATTCTGGTTTTAGAGCCAAAGTTAAAACACAACTTTTTAAAAAAGGAACAGGAGACCTAATTAAGGAGAGTAGCTGGACTGAATATACTTACAAAGCACCTCCAGGTCAGCTATTTTCTGCCTACTGTTAAGACATCAAGCATTCACTATAATGTTCACCATCATTTCTAAAAGCTGATCGTTCACTTATGCCATTTTTTGGTACGCATTTGTTAAAAAGATGACACATGGCATCTTAGAATATCAATACGAAAGGATGTGGAAACATTACAGAAATTTTGTTAGACTTACTCAGATTCAGAAATCTCTAGCTTCACTGAGACAGCAGAATGACCCAACCACTCTCCATAGCAACTGGTGTCTCATGAACATTGTCTTCTGTGTCATAAAGGTGCAGGATGTCTTAAAAGGGGTGGAGACCTTGAGCTACTACTCCAGACTTTTTTGTTTTATTTTCTGCAAGAGGTCAGTAAGACTTTTGGTACAGAAGTACTTCTCAGTTGTCACTGTCCAAAAAGCTAAAAGGATTTCAAACACACTACTTAAGTGCTCTTCTAGAAATAATGATATCTAAATGATTTGTACTGGCATTTATCACTTCACTATTGGAAAAATAAATGTAAAATAAACAACATTTTCCTTCCCTCTCCCATATTTTTTTGTTGCAGTTTATGTTCAGAATCTTTCATGCATCATATACAACATTTCTTTTTTCAATTGCACTTGGCATATTAAAGCAGAGGCTCCTAAAGATCTGCAAGTGTTTTTTTCATTCAGGTAAGGATCTTGCACAAAATAAGTATGAAATCATGTTAGTTTGTATCTAAGTCTTAGATTTACAAGACTCTTATTTCTTTCCCACAGACATGTAAGAAAAGATTTTGAATGTCAGGAATATATACAAAATGCAAGGAAGAAGAATACTGGATGCCACATGAAAGAAATATATTTCCAACCATCAAGAAAAATCAGTTTAAACATATCTGTAAGAGATCTGAAAAATGATTCAAGAAGACAGTCTTATTACAAAACCTTTACACCTCAGACAATAGGTAAGTATTGCCTATTTTTGCTTATAACTTTTTTTTTTGTTATTTTGCATGAGCAGATAAGTTTGTTTTTCTGTCTTTTCCATTTCATTGTCAGCACCGGTGCGCTCCAATCACAGATGATTCAACCTTCAGTTCTCCCTTCTTTTTGAGTGCCAGGTCAGACTCTCATTCTAAATTTGAAAAGTGATACAGAGATGAGAGCTGTACACTTCTGCTACAAGGCATTGGCCAAACAGTAAATTGCTTTAACTCTTTGGTTAAAGAACTCTATTTCACTATAATTCTTACACTGAGCTAAAAGATTTTTAATACTCCCGCAGACATTACATGGATTAGTAAATTGAAAAGCTGATTCATCCTACGACTCAACTAACAGGCACAGGCCTGTTTGTTAGTTTTTTTTTACTCCTAAGATCCATTACCAAACTTTGTTAGTGTACACATAAATCTGGGCATGCCTGCAGGGGGCATTTTTCATGCTACAAGTAGTGTAATGATCTTGGAAGCCTCTAACATTGCAAGCCAGGGCTATATTCTCCCCACTGAAATGATAACTATGGCTTCTACCTCATGCACATCAGAAAAGTTTGTTCTTATCCAGGCTCTCATTAAGGCTCTCATTCTTATCCGGGCTCTCTGGCTGGATTTTATCCATCCTGCCCCTTACGCTGTGAGTTGCCATGCCCTGAAACAGTTTCATTCAGTAACAAGGAGTACTGTCTGAAAAAATAGGACTGAGATATATAGTCTGCATTATACAGAGTCCCAAAGTAACTCAAGTCTTTTGGGCTAAAAAAGTCTCTGATTTTATATCTTCAGACAATAGGTGACAAAAGGGACAAAAAAAAAGCAGCTTTCTACCCTTGGCATACTCACAAAAAACCAAGATGCTCTAGGAACTGTATATCAGAAGTTTAGGGTGAAAAATATGTCTTTGCTACTGCAGAAACTGGGCAATGAAGCTACTGCTTGCTTTCCTCATGGCCAGAGCCCTCAAAGACAGATTTTGATCCCTATCAAGCTTGGTGAGTTTCAGGGAGAGGCAGAGGAGGAGGCCAAGGAAGCACAGAGAGAAATGCTTTTGCTAAGTTTTTGGAACAGAACAAGGGATCTGTACTCAAAAGGGAGGAGACTTTTCAATGACGATCAGGAAAAGGAAAAGTGAAAAAGGAAACCTCATTGCGTCACACCTGTAGAAAGAGACAGGGTCCTATAGCAAGTGCCAATAGAAACAAAGAACAAACACAACTGCCACATGGACTAGCAATGCTGCCAGTTGTCCTCTCTCCTTTCTCTCTTTTCTCTCTGGTACCACCTTGCAATCACATAGGGCCCAAACTTAACCAGCTTTGCTCCACTGACTTGTGATGAGCTTCTGCCTCTTCTGGGAGGACTTTTTTGGAGAACTCCAACTGCATGTCTTTGCTTCACAGAAACACACTAATACCTTGAGATGCTTCAGGTTTTCTGCACACTCCTAACATCAATGTCCTAACACTAACCCTGCTGGGGAGCAATTGGAAACTTTCTTGACTATAATCAGGAGATAAAGTCAGTCTTCAACTGAAATGTCCCTTTTTTTCAATCCTGTACTCCTTTCCTCCCCACACTACTCACACTTCATGTCTGGAGGATAGTGGTGGAGGCAGGACTTTTTGCTGTTCCTTACATCACTTAAGCATATCTTGTTCCAAAAGAAAATCATTCCTCTGTAATGAGTGCTCATTCACTCACTTACAGAAGAAATAAAGATATTTCTTAAACATGTGTAGCAAACTTCATATACCAAAAAAGACTTGCAAGAAGAATTCCTTCAGTAATTCCTCAGTGAGAACTGAGGAATTACCTTTTTTCAAGGTTACAGCACCAGGCATGGACACAGATTCAGAGTTTGGTTTATACTAACTAACTTGGATATTGAGAGCAGGGTACGTGTAGGAACAGGAAACAGGAAAACAGGAAACAGAATCCAAATATTTTATGCTGAGTGGATTCTTCAACCTGAGTTTAAGTTCATGAGGCTATTGCTGTCTTTTAATGTTATGTTAAATCTTTCTACGTTAAACTATTACATATTCTATCCTCATAACAGAATTCACTAGTTTATCTACACAAGCTGTAGTCACAGCAGTGTGCCACAGATCTACAAACATATCCAAAGATTTCAGTCAGACCTTACTGAGTGATAAGGGATATGGAAGAGGATAATGCCTGACTTTTCCAGATAGTCTACTGAAAATGCAAGGGTGTTCACCAGAAATCCAACAAGTACCTAAAAGGCTGTAATCAGACTTTGGTCTGATTCAAGTGTTTAATAAGAGACTTTATTTGTGTTGTTATTTAGGATAGGCAACCTTTTCCAGAATTAACTGAGCAATGGGCATACTATTCACAGCACCATGGACCATGGGACTGTTCTGCTGCCTTTTTTTTTTTCCTTTAAGAAAAGAGAAAAGAGTTCCTGAAAATCTGAACTTTCCAGGTCTGTCCATGTTAATGCTGTTAAATCTAGTGCAATCAGACAGTTTGTGAAGCATAGCAGAAAATGCTTTTCTTCCTGACAAATTCCAAAGCCAGATTTGGGAAAAATATTAGGAATATGACTTTGCTTGATTATCCCAGTGCAATCAGAGGCATAAACTTGCAAATCCACCCATAAGCCCTGAAGGTCAGACCAGCACTTGCAACACGCTGTGACAGTTCCGCTTTTACACCAGTGCAATTTTTTGTTCCTGCAGCCCCTTGATACTAACCACACAGTTAACCAAGGAGCTACTGCCAGGAAACTATGTAAGAAAAGGGACAGGGGAAGATTTTTTGATGTGAAGCTGCTTTCTTTGGTGAGAAGTGAGCTCTGGGTGACGAGTTGGCATGGTGGCTCAGCAGCCACTTATCCCTGTTAGTGATAAGTGAGGGACAAGCCTGGGAATGGGGCTGCTGCATAGGATCATCCGCATGGTCTTTTCAGCATTGTGGCTAAAGCTAGGGAGAACTATAACTGCTCTGGATCAAGCAGAGGTTGAGGCTGCTGGGGATGTGTGTGTATGTTGGACTGCAAAGCTACCACTGTCTAACAGCAGCACGGCCAATATGCTATATGTGTTGTCAGTAGTGTGGCAAAGTAGCTCTACACAGATCACACGCGTGCCTGCATGGATCATAATTCTACCTACACATAGCCAGCTTCAGAAATAGAGCAGGACCAGAAACCTCTGGAGGAAACAAGGAGGTTTCAGAGCGCAGCCCTCCCACCCCCACATGACTAGCTAGTATGACTAGCATCGTCCAGGCACACCACAAGACACCATGGAAATAGCCCTGCTTGGAGGGCACATTTGTCCTGCCCCTGGAAATGCCCATGAGAGAAAAAAAAATCCTCTCTTGAGGCACTCTTGAGCCACTTTGTGAGCAGCATTTTTAAAGAAAACATCAGAGTGCGCCTTTTTGAGGTATGACAAACCCCTTTTTTGTGGTATCATAAACTCCAGAGCAGTCAGCTGTGTATTTTAAGGATTGACACATTGCTTGGTTTGCATGAGCGTAAACCTGCGTAACCGCATGAGGTACAGAATCTTGTGCTCATTTTCAGAGAAACTGAATCCCCCGGTCAACGTCTCAATTTTTCTTGAAAACAGAAGTATTAAAATTCACTGGAACCCCCCGCCTACTATTGGTTCTGCAAGAAACAGGTGCTTTATGTATCAAGTGAAAATTACAGATCGCAAGGTAAACAATGCTGCTGTAACACAACTAATTTGCCTAATGTAACTTCCATAACAAGTAGGCACCTCTTGAATTTAACAGGATCAAAACAGAATCAAAATTCTAAGAAAGCTAAATGTCTTTCGTGAATAATGCAATCTTTTTTTTTTTCTTTCTGGTAAAAAAAAGAGATACTGAGTCACTTTATGAAGTTTATGGATTCATTTTGGCATTGAAGTGGACTGATTGTTTTGCTTTTTCTTGCTGAATTTGAATTGTACTTTAATTTCACATAGGCTATTGATATTTTGTTTGTTTATTGAAAGATACATATCTATAAAATAGCCAGTGTAATAATATTATTTTTAAGATGAAAATTCTAAGGCAACTATTTGTGAAAACTGAGAAAAAGAAGAAATGATGGGAAGCTTTTATTCAGAAGGGCTATTTTCAGCCTAAAAAATATATTATGAAATATGTATTTGAAAAACGTATATTATGAAAAATGTTAACCACTACTAATTAATTTCTATTCAAGGATATGACTGCCAAGTTTGATAGTCTTTAATAGAAAAAAAAGCAGCACAGCTGCAGTTACATTTTTAAAATATTACCACAGGTTTGCAGGAAGTTAGATGATATGGATCGATCAGACAGTAACTTAGCTCTTTATGTAATACTGTTTAATCTACAGTTTATTTTCTAAGACAAAAAAAAATAGTTCATAATTTTACTCTCTATCACTAGCTCTCTTTCTTGTATCTGAAGGATGTTAAACATTTTAATCACTATCACAGCTGTATTATTTACCTGATATTATGAAGTGTTACTCAAAATACATGACTATTCTTTGTGAATTTTCACTAACATGTTCTTAGCGAGTCAACTGAAAATTTTGGATCAAAGTCACGATTTGCTTCAAAACAAAGGACACTAGAGGTAAAGAGTGGAGAATGGTTTTACAAAATGCTTTTTTTAAAGAAGAGTGTAAATAAGATTCTATCATACACTGAGAATTTTGAATTCTGTTTCTGCCTGGATAGTACCTCTGCCTTCTTGATGTTGCCCCTGAATCTTCAGATAACGCATCAAAAGCATCTCTGCTAGAAAAATGCTCATAGATATTTTCAAGTACTTCACTTTCTAGAGAGAAACTTAAACATGTGCTTGGTGACCCCTTGATTTGAAGTCTTGCTTCATAATGATGCATTTTACAAGAAATTAATTAATCTTAAAAATATCATATCAATTAAAAAAAATCATCCCATCAGAGTGGAATTATGCTCTCAATGTAGTACTCAAAACTCAAACATATTTGATAAATTGAGTTGCAATTATAATTTGTTCCTGAAATTTTTAATTAGGTTTCAGCCTTGTGGAGTTTTCTCTTGTATTTAATTCATGTTGTATTCAGTGAATAATTCATGTGAAATATATGCATGTATCCTTGCAGGATTATGCTCATAATTTACATGTCAATGTTGTTTGTTCTAAATATTTTCAGTGAAAGAAATCAATTTTGCTGTTTGCATATCTTGTATATATTTGAAAAATATTAATACTGTAAAAGAAGTTCCACTTAGTTTTAACAGAAAAAAAATAGTGTATATAGAGTGTTCTAATTTGTGTTATACAGCAAAGCAGCATTCAGTTCATTTCCATTTAAATTTCCTGGCACTAACAGTTGAAAAATTTTTATTTTTCATTTGGCAGGTATATTTGTATTTCTCAACATTCAGAATAGAAAGAGAGGCACTTAGTTCAGACTATGATAGTTACGAAATTCAGATGTTCCTATGAATAGGAAATTTCAGGATGGTTGATGCTATCATTCAATGTTTCCTTTAACCTTTAAATTTTTTCTCTTTTTTTCTTTCTTTTTTCTTCTAAGAAATTAAATCTTAGCTGACACTGCATAATACTCTAACAATAAGAGACTTTTCTAAACTGACTGCAAAAGCCTAGCAGGAAATTAGAGTGTGTGAAAATGTATGACTAGGTCGATAATGTACCACTCTTTCTTAGACAGATTAGGAACCAGAAATGCAATGAGATAGACACATTACTGGTCATGTTTGATAACCCCACCCATAACTGATAAACCACAAAAGAGTTTATTAATTCAGAGACAGTGCAAAATTAATACTACCAGGCAGATTCCAGAGAAGCTTTGGCTCATGCTTCCCCTGCAAGTGGAAAACGAGTTTATGTCTCTCTGTGGATGTGCCAAGCTTCTCAGCCCTTTGGGCTTTCCCAGAAGGAAGACAGGTAGCTTTCTTCTAGGTCATCTCTTCAACTAGTTATAAACTCCTTAACTAAGTCTAATTCAAAACCCCATCCTGAGACATCTCAGAGGTTGTCTCAGTCCATTTCCCAAAGTTTCTAATCACCAGTAGCCATGAATAAAGTGGGCACTTCACTCTTCAGCCTGCAGCGTCCACACAGCCATCACAGCCCATGTTTCCAGCTTCCTATTGCCTTCCCTTCTTCCTTGACTGAGTATCCATATGCAGGCTTGTAGATACTTGTTTAAGAACAGGTAAAAAAGAGAATGATAAAAATATGCAAGGTTAATATTTATTTATTCTGAAGGTCAGAAGAGATGCTGAACATTTACATGTATAAATAATAATACCATGATATGAACTGATCAGATAAAAAGCGAGAAAGTAAAGCCTATACATCACAGGAAGCTAGAAAGAGTTGGCGAGTATAGTGGGAAACAATGAAAATTCAGGCTATTTGATAAGTCTGAAATTAACAAGTCAAAATTCAGTAATAAGTAAAATCCTTAAATTAGAAAGCACAGGTCAAATGTGTAAACATAAAATAAGGAATTAATATGTAGGCAGCAATGCAGAAGAAGAAGAAGAACAACAACAAAAAACTGTGGATTATATTGAGCCACAAAATGAGTCAATAATTCCATGCTATTACACAAACCTCAAATGTTATTCAAAAAATGTCATTCAAAAAATGTCAAATGTTATTCAAGTGCATGCACATTTAAGACGTAAGTTGTGACTAATTTAGTTTTCCTGGTACTGAGCTCCATCTGAAGTTCCAAATTTTGCTTTTGTACCACCCCTTAGGAAATACAAACATATTGCAAGGAAGTTGAGAGAATACCAGAAAGAGTTCTCAGAATGACCAGAAATTTTGAAAATATGGTCTAAGAAAGAAAGACAGAAGAAAATAGTCTACAGAAAAATATAAATAACTTGTATTAATCCCTTCTCATGTATAAAAGAATATTGAGAAGACCATTGGTATTATATTTATCCATGTCAATTTATGAGTAGGATAAAAAGCGAGTGATTTCACAAATTGTGAAAAGTATTCTAATTCCAGGGAAAGTGTAACAAAGGAACTGGCCCTTTAGGAATCCTAGGGTGGCTATATATAAAGAATCAGAGGAGATCAAACAAGCACCCTTCAAGAATGGTCTAGGGAGATATCACTTAGGGTACACGCATATCGTTATTGCCAGAAGACGGCCTATGTAATTTTTCAGTCTGTGCTTTGGTAATTTCTTATGATGACTTAAGCTAATCATTTGTTCCTTAGTGAGAGATTTTTCTGGCACAGAGCTTAGTTAGCATTTAACCCTCTAGTAATGTGCTTTTCAAAATCCTCATATCCCACCTTTTTACTTACTTTGAAAAAACTTAATATATGAACTTTTGGATCTGTTTCTGACACCAAGTCTGGAAGAAAAGTCTCAAAGGATTTGAAGGAGGAGAGACAAATAGCACAGTAAGCAAAGTCAAAACCACACTGTGGTCAAATCCAAACTAGACTGTGTGTAAGTGCTAGGGGAACAGGAGGTGGCCTCTTCTTAAATGTGTGATGTAGTAGTATCTCATCATGCTTCCCTGTCATCAAAGACGCACAGACATAAGATGCAAAAATTCTGGGCCCCTCTCTGTCGTAGATGTATAAATCTACTCCCTCACAACTTCTTAAAATTATTGCTAATTTTTATGAGCAGTAGTCTTCCATTCTTTTTTTTTTTCTCCTTCTTAAACTCTTAGCATTATTTATTTGCAATAATCACTTCAGTTTTCCAAAGTGGCCAAAGATGTAAAAATCCCTGATATTAACTATGACAGTCCTGGTCTGGGCTTTATTTTTTAAAATGATATGCTTTGATTTATAAGCACAATTTAAGTTATTGCAAGATAGGCATTAAATACCATTAGTAGCTAATGGTGATTAGTAGCTGAAAAAAACAACAACTTTTATTCTGACAGAAGGCCAGGTACAACACACCTTCTAAACCAAAACCCTCAAAACTTGATTTCATAATTACTGTGTTCTCCATACATTCAGTGTGATATAAAATGAAAGAGGAATCAGTGCTTTCAGGTTCTTAATATTCTATTATAGCTGATACCTTCTTCCATCTTCTCAATTCTGGTCTATTCTTTATTTTCACACCATACTTTTAGAACATGTCAGGTAGAAATCAGATTGTGTCTGGACATAAACACTAATTCTGAAAATATTTTTGCTGGATTTGAGATACAAACAATGGTAAATGAAATCACTAGATTTATATGTGTCCGAATTGCAATGTAAAATCACCTAAATGTATCTTGCTAGCCTGTAAATGTATCTGAAGAGAAATATGAGTATCCATTCCATAAACCTCCATACAAATGTGCAGCACAAGTGAGGGCAAAGAAAGAAAAATGCATAACAAACAAGATTTGGAGTGAATGGAGTGAACCAGTGTTTATTGATGATGGTAAGTTATCATGTGTTTACTATTTGTAACTCTTAGAATTATATATTTTGTTTTGATTTAGTATATTTATTTCTAATCCTTTTCTTCTCCTTGCTGTGTATTTTACCATGGCAGGACCACGTGCCATGTACCAGACCCTAACAGCTCTAGGCTCTGTAGACAAAGGCTGTCCTTGATTTAATGAGCTATATTTCATTTATCTACAGCAGTTTTGCACCTGGGCAGTTTTGCACAGGGCTGTGGCCCTGAGGTAAATTTCACCTGAATCCTGACAGCCTTTAGAAAACAAAATTTTTCAGCAGCTTAAAATCATGTATGAGTCACCAGTCCCTCCTGTCTGCTTTGCAATGGACAGCCAAACAGTCAATTTACAACTGCTTTGAATTGGAGTTACTAACCCTCAGAAAACACAATAACACCATATGCATCGCATAATCTTTAAGGACTAAGTTAAGGACTAAGTTTTAGGCCTCATACTGTATCACCAAGACAATTTCTTATCTCACAGAGCCAGGAAGCACTTTAGCTGTCATTTTTATAAATGTGTATTTGCCCCCCACAATCTATTTTAGCACCAACTAAACAGAAGCACCATAATACTTTTTTTTTTTCCCCCACATCCTAAAACTATTTTTTAACATTCATACTCTAACAAGGAGAGCTCCTGTGTTTTCCATGATAAGAAAACCACCTCCACATGAAACCTCGTATGTCAGGTTGGGCAAAGGGGAAGTAAACTAATGGAATGAGTAACACCACATATTTATGCAGAAAAACTGGTGCATAGACCGTTTCTGTTAGTCAACACACAGAACTGTACAATACTGTTGTTAATACAACAAAACCAGGTTAATATACATTTTATGCAACAGACTATGTATTTTGGCATGTATCTTTCTGATCTGTGCAGCTTCAGTGACATTTTTATCTGCAGATACCAGAAATATGAGACAAGACATTGCTATCTTTGCAATTTATTGAGCTAAAATTCAGTTACCGGGTTTATAGGAGTCATCCACCCTCTCAGATGAATCACCACATCTCACTTTTCTGTTGGCAGTTTCCACCTACTACCTCTTTCGGTCCAGATTCATTCAACCTAACTGGAAGCATTTCATTAGGTTTGGGAGAAAGAAACCTAGGTGCTCCATCCCTGTGTTGAAGGAAAGAGAGCACATTTCAGCCCATCAAAGCTTTGAATCTACCTTTGGAGATGATTCTTTCTTCCCCCTGAAGACAGAGGGAAGCTAGTAGGGCGGCACAGCCAGCAGAAAGGTCTGCCCATTGCCTAGTGGTAGGTTGAATGCCTCTGACCACTGCATATGCAAGAGAAGGAGGGAAAAATAGTGCTTTTTATAGCAGGAGAAGGTTTACTCACTGCCTGCCAACATGTCACAAGAGAAAGAAGAAGTAAATGGAGCTGATCCGCCACCCATCCTGACTCAGGCGGCCAACCCTGCTTTTGGCAGCTGCAGCTGCCCTTCAACTGTTTTCGACGCCGCTGCCTTCCCAACTTCCTCTACAGCTGCTGTTGAGGCTTAACAATCACAGCTCGTTTCCTTCACACCACCAAAGCTTAAAACGGACTGCACCGCCATCGCCTATAAACTATAACAGCTCCATGTGTTCAGCGTAGTGCGTTGATTTACCTCTGGAGCATTCTGCACATATACCCGAGCTCATGTAATACAGGCAATTTCCTTTTTCCTTCCTGTACTTAGAGAGGATCAGTGACTTTTGTAATACAAATCTATGAACTATATTACACTGAGGGCTCACAGGCTGAGGCAATCCTGCTTAAACATCTCCTTTGATGCCCAGAGAAAGCTCCACATTCCTTTGGGCTTTTGGGGCATTTTGATTTGGGCTGCTTCTACTTATGAACATGTATAACTGGACATTACAAAGTACATTTTAATACTGCCTAGATTTTAAGAAGTTATTATCAGCAGTATCATTCATGTTAACTAATGCAAACCACATACCTATTTTCATAGACACAGTGGATTTCCTGGAGTAACCTGGATGGAAAATATCCATTTAGGATTTTTATTTTTAAATGTGTTGTTTTTTTTCTGCTGGAAATTATAAAACAGCATGAAGTGACCTGCTGTTTGTTTGCTTCTACGGGACATTCCAGTGTTTCATCTGGAAAAGATGTTGCATTTCTTTAAACATGCGTTTTTTAAGAGACATTTCACCTTCAATTTAAGAAAGCTGAAACATCAAAATGAAGTAACATAATTCAAAGCAAAACTAAAATATTTATTCTGAAGTGTTCCTTTGATTTGAAAAGAATTTGTTAATTTTTCCGTGGGAAATAGATTCATTTTCCATTGGAATTAATATATGCCCTTGAAAACATTCAAACTAAACTGAACTGATTTTTTCAGCATGGAAACTCTATTAAGAAATGTTTAATAAGTTTTACTTATATATAGAAACTTGAAATAATTAATCTGATTCTTAGAGCTCCTGAGCATTCATAGAACACTTTGAAGGTAGTAGAAATTTAGAGGTGCTCTGCATTTTGGCAAGCCAAGACACTTATTTTGGTATCCAAACTTTTTTTTTGGTGGCTAAAGTGAAACATTGCATCTGAAAGAAAAAAATCATAAAATGTTCTGTTCAAAGGAATACAGGTCACTCTTTTCCCCCTATTTTCCAAAATTCATGAGGTAAGAGAATGAGAGAACCAAATGCCCCCATGGTTTGGCTGACTGAAGGACCACCGTTTCCTCTTTTCTGGAGTGTGTACGTGACAGATGGCTAGCATAACAAAGCAGAACAAACACCTCAAACACTGCCCAGAGATCATTCAGGACATATTTTTTGAACACTCATCTCAAAAGAGGACAAGGCAAATAAAATCCCCTCTCATCTCTAAACAAATAAAGAGTAGTTTTGTATTGTAAAACATTAAGGTTATTCTTAGAGGTAGTTTTGCCCCAAAGTTTGTGATTTTTTTTCTGGTTTAATATGAGCTTTGTGTAAATTTATAATACCATTGGTTTAAACTACTGGTTAAAACTAGAAATTGTTATTCAACTCTTTTTTTCTTTGAATTTGATCTAGATTGATCCTAAAACCATAGTTTAACTGGCCTAACATTGTTAACATTTTAAGAGCTGTTCCTGCCTGCTTTTCTTCAAAGTGCTTAGCTCAAAGAAATCCAAATCCTACTTTTGATTCTGAAGCTGGATATTAAACAAAAAATAAATTTGACAAGAAATAAGGTTTTGGGACAACCAATGACTTTGTTATTTTTGATGTGGCGGAAAGAATGGAAGGCACGGAGTAGTTATATCTGTTGAACAGTAAAAACATATATTTTTAGAATGTTTTGTTCACACATTTTTAGGACTTGGCCTAACAGGGTTAAAAAAGGTAAATATAATGAAAACCAAATGTTGCTTCTTTGGTCAAAGAGAATATTTTGTTTGACAGAAACCTTTTATTTTCATTTTGCCTTAAATGAGTTCCAGCTGTGAAGTGGTGAGGAGGCAGCTGCA
>NW_010583631.1:290691-358164 GCF_000705375.1 Tinamus guttatus
AGGAATCCAGAAGCAGCTGGGACAGGAGAATGGGTGTCAACAGCAGGCAGATGGAGGAGTCACATATCTAGAGGAATCAAGGGTGAATGGAAGTGTCTAGTCAAAGTACAGGCAATGCCCGGCTTGAGAGAGTAGAAATCTACTGAGTCTGAGAAGAAATGAAGTCAGAAATCCCTGTTTTTCCTAAAAAGGCCAGGGAACTGCTTCTTTAATCTGAAGTGGTTCAGGAATTATGCAATATTTATGAGTCATTAATAAGAGTTCATCCATTTATGAACTACCGTTCCCTGAAACCCTGTCCCGCATTACTAACATTGTCCTTACCTCTTCTTTTTAAGAAAAAACAGTGGATATCACATTGCTTACCCTCACCTTGATTTGCCTCCTGGTTTTCCTTGGATGTTTGCTGACATGCGCATGTCGAAGGTAATATACATTTCTAGAAGGTGGTATAAATTTCTACTGGAAGAGAGATGGGGAGGAAATAATTGCCTTTTCTGAAGGAAAACAAACCATGTAATGGATTAATAAGTAAGTCAAACACAGATTTGTTTGCAAGAAGCATCTAAATATGTGTTAATGGCTATTGTTTCAACAGAGGTGTGATTCAGAGACAAGACAAAGCTACTGCTGAGCACAGTTACTATCATCTCCCAGCTTCCCTCCCAGTTCCAGGACATCCAGGACATCCAAACTCCCTGCTCTCTCTCCCACCAGAAATGGCATTTTGTACCTCAGTGCGACTTTTTGCACACAGTGTGACTTTCCCCCATGCTTTGTAGGTTCTGTTCAGTGACATCAATGTCAATCATACTAAAGATGCGTTCTTTCAGCCATATAGCCCAATTTCTTTTCATAATTGATGGGTATCTACAATATTCTTTTCTTCTAAGTTTCACAGCATGCACAAAACAATTTAAAAAAAAAGAAAAAAAAAGAAAAAAAAAAGAAAAAAATGGGAAAAGTAATTTGTTCTGCTGTGTCATCAGAGGACTTGCACTTGCTACCATTTCATGCAAGCTACTGAGTGATCCATACCAACACCCAACACTGCTTGGCTGCATAACTTTCCCATTCAGGTTGTAGGAAAGTTTTTTTTTTTGTACTGAACAGCATTATGTTCAGGATAGCATGGTAACTTGAGGTGTCTTCATATTTGGAAGGTACAGCATGTAAATTCAAAACTTTTACTCTCTAAAGTTAATGAATTAATTAACTACAAAATTGTTTTCCCTAGGGAAACAATCACAACCATGTAATTGAAAGCTATCTGTATCTAAACACAAAACAATGTGGTCATCAAATAGTAAGAAGTGCCTCTGGTCTCAGGAGAGCAATTCAGCTGCTATAGTTTTTTTTTTTTTTTTCCTGTGGAAAACCCATAATATTCAAAGACAATGTATAATCCCTTGTGATAGTACAAAATGTACAGACACCACTTGCTTTTAACTCGAATTCTACTAGATTTGAACAAACTATTTAAAAGACTTTTCTGATACTATATCTGCCTTGACTTCAGGCATATTTTTCTTTCTTTAATTATCACACTTTATGGATGATATTTTTAATTATAAAAAGCTTCTGGAGAGCAGCTCTACAGAGAAGGACCTGGGTATCATGGTGGATGACACGTTGACCATGAGGCAGCAGTGTGTCCTTGTGGCCAAGCAGGCCAGTGGGATCCTGGGGTGCATTAAGAAGAGCATCTCCAGCAGATCGAGGGAGGTGATCCTGCCCCTCTACTCAGCCCTGGTGAGGCAGCATCTGGAGTATTGTGTCCAGTTCTGGGCTCCCAGTACAAGACGGACGTGGAACTACTGGAGAAAGTCCAGCGCAGGGCTACGAGGATGATCAGGAGCCTGGAACATCTGCCCTATGAGGAAAGGCTGAGAGAGCTGGGCCTGTTCAGCCTGGAAAAGGGAAGGGGGCCTGAGAAGAAGAGATGGGACCTGATCAGTGTATATAAATACCTTAAGAGAGGGAGTGAGGAGGAGGGTGCTGGCCTCTTTTCAGTGACAGCCACTGATAGGACAAGAGGAAATGGTCACAAACTGAAGCACCAAACATTCCACAGGAACTTAAGGAAAAATTTCTTAACAGTGAGGGTGACAGAGCACTGGAACAGGTTGCCAAGAAAGGTTGTGGAGTCTCCTTCGCTGGAGATCTTCAAAACCTGCTTGGACACAATCCTGTGTAACATGCTCTAGGTGACTTTGCATGTGCAGGGGGTTTGGACTAGAAGATCTCTAAAGGTCCCTTCCAATCTTAATGATTCTATGATTCTATAATATATAGAAGTAAATTTACAGCAATAGGTTGTAATGATAGCATACTGCAGGCTCACACTCTCCTAAAAAGTTAAGTGTGTGTGCATATGCATACTACTCCTTCAAAGCTCTTGCTAGCTAATAAACAATCAGGTTGCTAAAGATTTGGGGAAAAAAATGAGCAAAATGTCTGCAATGAAACCAACAAGGGTAGAATAGTTTTAGCAATTATAGCAGGCTAATTTGGACATCTAAATCATGCATTTTTTTTTGATACACATTGAGATATGTTCCCAAAGCGTCCAAGTTTGTTTTTCTAGTCAGTAGAAAAGAGGTCAATGTTTCCAAAGGCTCTTAGGTTGCTTCTGTCAATCTAAATTTAGTCATTTTTTTTGGTTTGTTAGATGCTATTTTTGACTCAGAACATACAGCATGCTAAGTCTGCACTGGTGTTTCCTCTTTTTATACAGGTTTTTGACTTAGTCAAAATGTTGCTATTACTATTACAGTTAAGTATTACTGAATGATCTGCAGACAGTCATGTTTCTGTATCATTCTCTTGCAGGTACAGATGTCTGGAAGCTCTAACTGTGCCTGTCCCACAGGCTGCAGATAGTATCAAAACTTGGTTAGATGCAGAAGAGACTCACCACCAGGTAGAGTATATATATATATATTTGTTTGTTTGTTTTTCTCTTACAGTATTAGCATATATAATATTTTTGAGTTCAGAATGGTACAAGTTTAGATTGGAGCAGCAAGCCAGTTTTTAAGGAAAAAAAATGGAAAAATGGCAGACAAAATGTTTGTACTGAAGCCAAAAGAGAACAGAAGAACTGTGGATATTACAGGACAATGATCTCAGTAGAAAGGAGGAAGAAAATCCACAGGAGAGTAATATTTCAAGAACACCTCAAAGAGAAAGCGTTTCAGCACATTCACACTCAGCTGGGCCATATTTCAAGGAGCAATCCCCATGAATCCCTGCAGAGGAGTGAGGTGCTGGGACACTGCAGGTAGGGGCATGTGCACAAGCTATAAAGGGGAAGTCTGCACAGAGATGTGCGCAGCATTAGCTATTTTGAAATAAAAGTCCATGTGCACATTTTTATTGAAAATAAGAGGAGGCTCTGCTGTGCACAAAATATAAGCTACCACAACAGTACATATACTACAATACAAATCATGCAGAGGGGTATTTTGGAAGAGTACACATGCTAATTTACCTCATTGTAACTTACTGGTCCTTAAGTCAACTGGACAAAAGGGAAAATACATACTTGCATTATCCATGTAGGTGTAAATTACACAGTGCTTGTAAATGTAGATTACAAGCTTGTGTTTTTAGTGCTTCTTTCCATTGTCTATGATCATATGTGTTACAAGAAAAAAAAAATCACCAGTTATCTAAATCCCTTGCTGTAGTGCTCTAGTGAAGCTCTGCAAAGTGCTGTGCTCCAGGAGGTATGGAAAGATTATTTCTTACCATGTTCACTTGTAGAACATGATGAAAAGGTGCAGGTGTATCCAAACAATTGTGCTTTTTTTTTTTTTTGAGACATTACTGAAATAACAAATTGTTATGAGGGTTTTCTCCATCCTTTCTATGCAAAACATTTGTTTAAGAATTTCTTCAGGATTTTCATGAATTCTACGCTGTCCTACTCAATTCTGTTTACAATGTCTAAACATCTTCTAGTCATGCATTCAGCAATATAACTAACATCTGCCAGTGCTAGCAGTTATGCCATCTTCTCTCCCAGAGGAAAAAACTTGTATTCTTTGTAATGTTCTGTTTTGTTTTTCATGCAAATATGCAAACGTAATCACAGAACGTATGGCAGAAACCACAGCCCATCTCAATTTGTAAATCACAATTGTAATTGTGAGACAAGAGAGGAGTAAATTGTTTTGTTTTCTTTTACTCTACAGTCTAAAAGATAATTTATGGAAAAAAATAGTGTGCATATGCCATATGATTGCATTGCAAAAGGCAAGATTGATGGCATGTGTTTTGAACTTGCACTTGGTGTTCATTGCACAAGCTTTGGGCAGTTTACCAAGAAAGATCTATGGTCCTCTTTATCTTTAGTCATCTTTTCAGAAAAGAAAAGCCCAACACCTTCAGACTGGATTGAAGCCAAGCCTCTTATTCCCAAGAATCAGTGTCACTTCTGGGACACCTCAGGCCAAAAGTATTTGACCAAATTTTGTGAAAAGATGTTGTATTTGACACCTTCTCTGTGCTAAATCCCGTCACCACTGTCATCAGTAATGGTGTGCAAATTAACGAATAATACCTATTGGGGACATCACATTTGGACTGCCAGAACGTAAGGACAAACTCATGACTGCCAAATATATATTCTCTATCTTCCCCCACCCTCAAAGTATATGATCTGTTATTTAGGGGTCTCTTTGGTTCATTATATAAATCAAAAACCACAACAAACAAAAATCACAACAATAAAGATATTTGACATCACTAACAGATAAGACAGACATCTCTGTCCCCAAACTATTGCAAATGCTAAACACATCTTTGATAGAAAGCTCTCTGCATAGCTGTGCAGTTGCTGCCTATATGATTACAAGAAGTGGCTGAGGTGACTGCTGATGGCAATCTAGGAAAGATAAATTGAATAACACATATGGAACATATCATATCTCAGATACTCAGAAACCCAAAATAGCAGAGACATTTGCTTTGGACATACTGTAAGAGTTAAGACTACTGTGAAGCATGGTGGTGATATTACTTGTTTTATCCAACAAATGAATATACTCCCTGGAACTGGATATATTGTTCACTGCAACAGGCTGCCCAGAGAGGTTGTGGAGTCTCCTTCTCTGGAGATCTTCCAAACCCGCCTGGATGCCACCCTGTGCCACGTGCTCTAGGTGTCCCTGCTTGAGCGGGGGAGGATTGGACTGGGTGATCTCTAGAGGTCCCTTCCAACTTTAACCATTTTGTGATTCGGTGATTCTGTGACACAGTCTTATCATTTCAGAGCTTAACTAGTGAACAAAATTACAGCTCAAAACAATTAAGCAAATAAGCTTATGAGCCGTTTGTAGAGTGAGATTCTAACCAATCTGATATCTGTATTTCATTTAGCATAACAATCCCAGATATGCAAAATAAGTAGCACACTTGTAACAAAATTCAGAATTTGTAGTATCATTGAATTCTTTTTTTTTTTTTTTACATAATGTAATTTTTATCCAACAGAAACATATTTCAATGCCAATGGAAATGCACTCAGAGAATGGACTGGAAATTACAGATGTGAACTGAGACAGGGACATTCAGAAGCAAAGATACTTGATGAGATCAGTATCAGAAGACCTGTAACATCGCTATGATTTATTTTCTTCATGGCAAGAGTTGTGTCTTTTCAATATTTTAAACAAGACTGGAGTTTGTCTGAGCCCAACGATTTGATATTGCTGAAAACTTTTGAACTCTGACATTTTATAACTCTTAGGATGTGCATTGAAACGCAGAAGAAATAGCAGCACCTTACAGATTGTCTTTAACTACTACAGATCTTCAGTCCAGTGATATTTCAGCAACTCATATATATGCAGCAAAACATACAGTAGGATATTCAGCCACACTTGGGTCAAGAATTAGAATTCATAATATTGTTTCATAATGCTGCATTTTTTTCCAAAAAATGTGTACTACAGTATGCCTTTGAAAACTGACTGTTCTTACAAATGCCATTAACAACTACTCAATATCTGATTGAAGTGTTCAGAAGAAATAATGGAAGCAACTCCTGTTCATAGAAATAGTAGAAGAAGCTCTAAAGGAGTCTCAAGAGCTCTGCAGAAATCATCTTCTGAGATACTGCAATGCACAAAGAAAAAAAAAAAAAAAAACAGAAAGAAAAGTCTTGTGTAACGACACAGAGTTTTTTAATGTGATGGATGTATTCCTGTGCACCTAGCAAAAGGAGAAAGCTTTAGACAGGGTGAAGAACATAGAGAATATTTTCTGTTTTATCCCAACACTTTTTTTAAAAACAGACAATAAATACAATATGCATCTGAGCATAGTTTTGATCCACATAAATATGGTGACTGTTGGCAAAATACCTCCTTTATCTCAGTGAAGAAGATTGCGCTGTTCCTTCTTTCGTATGAAAAATGAATGATAAGGTCTTAGATGCCAGAATGGACAATGGCAGGACTATCATTGACTTTGTTTGCCATATGGTCAAGTTCATGACCTGAGGTAAAAAAAAAAAAAATAGCTTCACTAGATTTTGCTTTATTTCCTATCAATTTTATGTTTTATAGGAGGTGAGGATGGCCTTGCTTATGAACATCAGTGTTCTTCCCCTTGTATCAATCACCTTGATGCCTACACAGCTCAGCAAGAAGATTATAGATGGTAGATACCATTTATTAAGTCAGGTTTCCTTTTCCATCTTGAGAAAAACACAGTTACCAGCATGTTCATTCCTCACCTGCATAGGCAGACTTTGTCTCTGTGGCAGACAAGGTAGTTTACATCCTAGCCATAGTAGCTGCCAGTTTTCAGCAGAAGGACAGGAAGAATTGCTACTTCAACTAAAAATCATCACAGGAGGCATTTGGGAAATAAGCGTCACGAACTTAAAGATTCCTTTGCAGGTAAGGATATAGAACTGATAAACTGAAAGAATTCAAACACATGTGAGCTAAGTAGAGTGGATAAGTACCATGCATTAGCCAAACACATCTGGAATCCAGACTTTAAATCCTGAAATCAGGCTTCAGTGAACATTATATTGTTCCTTAAAATATATTTTATATACATACATTTTATATAGTTTTGGCTTGAGCTTGAAGCTCGTAAACAGTGCCATGATTTAAAATAACATAGAGCCTATAGATTAAAGTCATTTTACCATTTAACCTGAAAATAGAATAATTCTTTTAAATCAAAATTGCTTTGCCTACAAGAGGCTTCAGTTTAGATCCATACACACAGTTCACCCCAGCACACATGGCAACTTTCAAACGCATACCATAAAAAAAGAAAAAAATGTAATATCAGTTGTACAAAAAGTTAGTTCTAAAGTGCAAACTTGTAATAAAAAATCAGTGTCTAGACCTTTTTGAAAAACACTTGAATATTTTCTTTAGAAAATAGTATATCATTTTCTTAAAATAAGAATATTATTTTAGCTATTCTAAACCTATATTCCAAACATGGATTAATGTGCAATATATACATGATGGCAGATTATTATCTGAAAGCAAAATTGTAAAGTCCTCCATATGGTAGTGAGCACTTAGGTATATATAAAATCTCACTCAGCTCAGCTGGATCTTTCCTGTGAATGAAGTATTTACTTTCAGAAAGCTTCATCTTCTAGTACTCGTGGCACAACTTGATGAGTCTCTTTATAGTGCAGCATACAGAATGATTGCTATTCTCCTCCACTTATGCATACATCAAAGTCTCATTTGTTTCTACTGTATTGGAGTCAATATCCTTCTGATTGGGCTATAAAGCCTTGTAAAATATTGTGACTGGCTATTTTTATGCTTTCAAGGCATAAAATCCCCTTCAGCCAGGTCCATATAGCATATGGAGCCGTAGGGCAAGGAGTATTATCCTATAACCTGTTTTCCTCCTGTACATAAGTGACTGATAGTGACCTTATTTATTTTATTTTATTTTTTTCTGAGGGCTTCCTTTTGGTATGGGGGGAAGGTAATTGCAAGAGCAGAAGGGAATTAGTAAAGCAACCCTCTGATTTAGGACAGAAGAGTGGGATTGACTGTGCATGAAGCCTGGTCAGATTGTCCATTGCTGCCACCTACTGTACATGCAACCTGTTTTTAATGAAAAATATTCTTGAAACTTTCAATCTGGCTTTGTTCCAAGCAGTTCTGCTGTTATGCTGCTTTAACTACAGTGATAGAAATACAATAGTCCACTCAACTCCATCTTGCAGTCCTGGTATATTTTAGGAACAGGATCTCTTTCATCAAATTCAGCTTCTTCAGAATTAGTTATTAAATCGAACATTTCTGTCCAGGGCCTGGGATACTGCGAAAAAAAAAAAAAAAAAAAAAAAAAAAAGTTATCCCCTTCAGAGAACACTTTGTTCCATTCCAAAATAGATATCTATATCTAAAACAGGATGAATTTTCCCTCACTTTAAACACTAAATGATCAGATTCAGATTCGATGTCTATACTGGCAAAATATGCTTTTCTTCACCTAGTTTATTATAGTTTGGTAGGTGTTGCTTTAATTTGGGGATTTTTTTCCGGCAAAGTGATATCTGTCAAAGTTCACAACTCATCATATTTTAAACCAATATTATTGTGCCAGCAACAGTAAGTTTGATCAAAAACAGCTCTGACTGATAGAGATAAAGGGCAGAGAATCTTGAGCCACAGGATTTTGGTCAAAGTCTGAATCCACATATTTATTCTTCTCACTGTCAAGTGTAAAGACTCCATCCCACTGCATTTTCAATTTCACCAAAGTTAAACACATCAAATTGATAAGGAGTGTGCAGTTGTGAGGTGTGCATGAATTTGGAAGATGATCAAAGGAATACTTGGTAGATTGAAAAAGGTGACAGTATTCATCAGGACTAAGTGTAACATTGTGTTCTTAGCAGACTACCTCTATTTCTCCATTTAGCCCATGCTAGATAACTGGTGCAACTTGAACTACTTGTATCAAGAAGAACTAGGTATCTCCTACAAAATAAGCAACAATATACATAAAGAAGACATTAATAAGATTAAAAACCTTTGTGTGGAAAACTGGTGCAACATCGGACTGCACTGCATGATGTATCACTGAATCTCAACAGAATATAGTCACGTTGCCACTCATAGTAATTGCCTCAGAAAAACCTAGGCCACATCTTTTGATACAAGTTGCTTATAAAGCCTATAGCCATGCCTATAGTTCTCTTAAAACCTGGTAGATGATCAGCGATACACTCCAACTATTGGACAAATAATTAGAGAATATGATTCTGACTATAGCTGTTTTTCAGTTCAGGAACCCTCCAATCTTGTAACACCTTCCGAAAAAGTACAGGCAAGTTTATCTAGTTGCAGTAAATCCCATGTAAAGTTCATAGGAAAACCAAAACATTAACAAACTAGGGAAAAATAGGTGGGATTGGAAGGGAGAAAGAGTTGGTACCCCCGATCATATAGCAATGTTTTTATGGTTTCATTATTTCACAAAGATTTGCTTCGGTATAGTGATACAGAGACAATTCTTCTGTCTTAGGTAGTTGTTGAGTCATAAACTGCAGGACACTGCCATCCTCTTATTTTCTTCCCTAGCCATCCACTGGTGGCACTGTCAGAGCCTTAGTGGCCCATGTGTCTAGATCAGCCTTTGGACTGATCCATTGTAACAACGTTTATATCCTTAGAGCAGTTGGAGAAACTGCTGAAGCTTCATAGATGTTACCCAATTATTCAGTGACTAATGCTGTTATTACTAATGTTGAAACTAAATCTATGACTTCTGTATTCGGAAGAATGACAAAGCATGGTACTAAACTGACATATAAACCCAGACACCTTCAGATTACCACAGGGAACTTTGAAAATGCTTCATAAAGTTGCAGAATTCAGGCACTCTATGTTAATTTAGGGAATTCCTGTGGCGATATGGAGAAGAGATTTATCTACTTACAGAATCTCAGTAGTTTTCTTGGATCACCTGATGTTCTTTATATAATAATATATTTTATTTAAAATATACAGAATAGCTTTATACTTGATTCCTTTTGGAGATTTAGTAAAGGAAACTGCCATGCATAAACCATGGGCTGATGTTTCAACATCTGGCAGCAATAGAAAGATATGGACACAAGCAAAACTGTGTTTACCTTCAAGAGATTGACCAGAATCTGCAATAACATATATTCACTATATTGTGAATGTAGTCAGCTTTGATGCACTGCTACATTGCACCACTTGACTGGAGAGTCTGTGAAGTATGAGGTATTCAGGAGTATATAAAGACTGTAAATTATTTGCATCCTTACATTTCTCAATGTATTTCTTCATGAAAACCAATAAAAATAAAATAACAGAATACTTGTCCCATATGTAGCATATCTTTTGGATTCCTTTCAATTGAAGACAGCACATGCTCAGAGAATAGCTTTTGCATGCCTGTTCAACAGTTGTTAGTCCTAGTTATGTTGAAATTAGAGACTTCCAGATACCTGTTTGGGGAATTTATGCTGTGCAGCTCCTGCCATAATTCCTAGCACACAGACTTGTGTTAAATGTGATGAGGAACCACTTCTTCAGCAATGGGAAGTGAGGAAGTATTGGGCTTCACAGAAGCACTTTGGGGCTCACCAGGATAGATGCGTGCCAGGGCCACCCCATGGATGACAGGTAGCTTTCTTCCTGGCTCTAGAACCATGAGTTAGTTTAGGGCATAGGAATGTTTGGGCTAAGTACAACACACCTCAGAAGATTCAGTTAGCAAAACAGTGGACATCTTGTCTTGATTTAGTAACTGAGGATATTCCATGATCGGCTTTCTAGGGCACCTCAGTGCTCCACTTGGAGCACTGCCAATGTGGTGCTATTTTGTGAAAACTGGAACCTCTTTCTTCTCCTTTAGAAAAAAAATCTTTTGAAAAAAATCTTTTTTTTTCCCATTCCTGTGAATAGACTTTAAACACTAGGTGTCAGTCAGTCACCTCACAAAACAGATTCTCAAGCCAAAGCCCGTGGCTTTAGAAACAAAATTTGTTAAAAGAAACGTGTACAATAATGTACACACCAAACGATAATTGCAGTAATGCCAGACTTTCTTCCAGCAGTTATTACAGTGCCAGTTCCACAGACCTATTTAGCAGCCACAAAGATCCTAAGAGCTGTGGAATGCGGAGAAATTCCATTTGTGCGAAGATGATTTCACACATGTTGGTGAGTATTCACACTATCTGTTTAAAATCTCTCTCAAGATTCTTCCTAATGTTACAAATGCCTGGTAACAAACCACCCATGGTACTCAGTTTCTGGAGTATTTGCACAAACCTAGTTTTCCAAAGAAAGACATCTCATAACTGAGTGGAAGATCTGGAGCTCAAACAGGTCTATAATCTTCTGAATTTCCGAATAGCTAAGATAGGACACCACTGGGAGTTGTGCTACCATGTTTCAAAAAATTATGCATCTCTTGTTTGTTTTGACCTTTAGTGGATGCTTCCCACAGATCACCACTGGAATATAGGAACTTACGTCTGAAGCCAATCTACATCACTTATAGTTTTGACAACTGAGAGCTGGTGTTGACAATAGAGAGCTTGAAGTGCCCTCCTTTTGCCAGATCTCCAGTGGCGAGGCAGTGCAGTTCTCTGGAGTTCTGGACTTCATGTGTGAGATCCTTCAGATAGCTTGCACTGAGGTTCTTCATTTTTATGAATTTGATTTTTAGGGTTCTTCCACCACAATAGATGCAGAGATATGCAAACTAGCCTCATAGAAAATGATATATAAGAGGAGTTGTTTTTCCAAAGCCCACTGCATGACTATGGGAACACTGCCTTAAGACCCACACTAATATGCCCTCATTGAGCTCCCAGTCAGGATATATAGAGTGGGATCACTCTTCCTCTCTACTGCGTAACATGGGCCAGTTCTGGCTACTCAGTTTTCTCTACATAATTTTTTTGTCATGGACCTGACTTAAATGTTTATACCTCCACTAAATGTCAGGGCATATGCTTCCTCCATGGGCATGTAGCCATTGTCTAAAATTTGGTTTTGTTGCTTCAGAACTTTTTATTATTATTATGTTCTTCAGTTACATTTTGATTCTGAAATCCCGATAAGCTTTCAAGAATCTGTTGCATATTATTGAAATATATTCAGATTGCCTTTCTTTCCTGGAAGAATACACGCACATGAGTATCATTTCAGCTACTCAGCTAATTTTAAGACAATGTCACTGCATATATCCAGTGGTAATTTACTTTAGAGTGTATAAAATGAGGTATATCATAATTCTGGTCTTTTTTTGAATACATATATTTAAAATTAGTGCAGCTCTACTGTGAGACTCTGGGGAGAAATGTCTTTTATGACATGCTGGTCCCACAATATACACTTTTTTTCATCCTATATGCTAGAATGCTAGGCTTATGCTGCCTGTGACTATCCAATCTTGGGGACCAGCCGGAGTAGTTCAGCTCTCTCCATGTGTCAGTCCATATGATGAAGGTCCATCTAGGACAGGTTCTTAGAGGAGGCAGGTAACAGTTTCAGGCTAAAAAACAGAGCTGGGTTTTTCATTACTGTGAGGCAGAATACAACTATGTGCAGTGGTACCCCATGAGAGTAGTTGCATTTCCACCCACTCCACACTCATCTTGCCTGAGCATAGGTCACTGCACAAGGCGAGGGGACTGGAGAACCATTTCCTTTGATCTCCAGACAATCACTGCATTTGAGTCTTTTTTATATTACTTAGTTCGTTTGATCTCACATCATGGCTTCAGTACTTTTTTTTTTTCTGGTGATGGGAAAAAAAACAGCAGTGAATTAGTTCCTCATCTTTGTACCTGTCTTCCTGCTGTGATCATTTGGCCATCCTTTCTTGTTCCCCTTCTTTCAGACCGTTTTTGCACCTGCATATCATCATGATGGCAATGACAGCCCTTTCAAATCAATAAAACCTAGCCATATTTGTATGGCAAGCCTTCTACCAAGACAAAGGCTGCCTTGTGTGGGGCAAGACGCAAACACCTATACCAAAATTCATCTTGTTTAAAAGTGAGGTGCCTCTTTTAGAAAACCAGAAGCCCCTTGCAGACAATTGGGAAAGAAAGACACCTCCAGAGCCTGTTTGATTCCACCTGGGGATGCCTGTTTCCATCTACTTCTCACTTGATTATAGAGGGAAAACTGTTAACACAAGAGCCCCAGTTCACCATATGAGGTTTGTTGAGAACAAAAAGGGGAAAGACATTAGTTATATCAAAGATGGAACAGGGAAAATAGTAGAAACAGTCGTTAAAAGGTAGAAAATGGAAAGTTAGGAAAAGCAGTGCAGTCATGAAAAAGAAAATGGCTCTCAGGTTTCCGGTCTCCTCATACCTGTCACCAGAAGGTACTCTGTTCTGGTCAAATTTTCCTAATTAGAAATTTCTATACGGCTTTCATAATTCTTTTCTTCTTTTCAGTAGTCAAAAGGCATTGATAAGTCTAACTGAAAATGTCCTTCTGCTGGCTTAAAATACCCATTTGTGAATTTATCTGATTCAGAAAAGTGAGATGAATTTTACATTCGTCATCTGCTTGGGATCTAAAATTGATCTGGTGTCATAGATACTGTCTTTGCTTTATTCAGAACTAGAACTCAGAAAATGAATTATGGGATACCAAGCTGATATAATCTGTAAGATACAGAAAAAAGGAAAAAAAAACCTTAAGAATTATCATACTGGTCTTTTGTTCAAAATCAAGAAGTTGAATTTAGCATTTTACTGCTGAAGTAAAACAAATGAGCAACAAGCATTGTAACAAAACAATCCTGAATTTCTTTCTTTCTTTCTTTCTTTCTTTCTTTCTTTCTTTCTTTCTTTCTTTCTTTCTTTCTTTCTTTCTTTCTTTCTTTCTTTCTTTCTTTCTTTCTCTCTTTCTTTCTTTCTCTCTTTCTCTCTTTCTCTCTTTCTCTCTTTCTCTCTTTCTCTCTTTCTCTCTTTCTCTCTTTCTTTTAAAAAAAAACCTATAAGGGATTCTTTGACAGATATGAAAGTTGAATGTATTGGCCTGACACAGACCACCCTTCTCCTTACTGACCACTTCTTTAATATCTGTGAGCCCTGAATATTTCTGAATTTTTTGCCTTCTATCAAAGCCTGGCTGAAATAAACTAGCAGGACTAAAAGTAAGAAAGAGATGATTGAAAGAGCTTATGTCCATGTTTAATGCCAATGGCAGAAGTACCGCCATGCAAACATATCATGTAATTAGTCAAGCCTCATTTCCTTTATAAATCAGACTGAAGTTTTTTTCAAGACACACTACTATACTGAACAATTATTTTGAAATTATTAAATTACTAATATATTATGCATATTATATGAGCTCTGCTGAGATTAGATAAATTTACTGAAGTCAGATAAGTCATTGCTTCCTTAAGACAGTCTCACACAGTTAGAAAACTTCAACAAATTGGCTAATTGGTATGTTCATGCTTAATGCTAACTTTGAAGGGTAAGTTCTACTTTTGTAATCAGTAAAGACTAAAAGAATTCAGAGATTCAAAATACTGAAGCTTTTCTGGGGCTTCACAAAAAAAAAAAAAAGGGCATGTAAAAGCATAATGTTATTTGTCAAAGAAACAAAGCAAGAAAAATACCAAGTTGCTCGGAAATAATGTGGGTTTAGTAAATGTCTGATTTCAAAAGCGCATAACTTATTATTGTGGTTACACATGTGCTAGAGATGTGTTCAGCTCTCCGCAACACTAAAATGTAGTGTTTGTACTTGTAGTGCATGCAAGCAAAACTATCATGTACATTTTATAAAGGTACACCACTGTTGCTTCCATTGAGATTATACAGAAAAGCTTTCACTGAATATATGAAATTTTAAAATTCTACTGAAACACTGAGAAATATGTGATGTTATGGAGTGAAGCCTGGCTTTAGCACAGAAAGGCAGTTTGATTACCACCTCGATCCATGGGAAGAAAAGGATATAGATAGCACCGATGTGTCACCTTAGGATGAACCTAGGCTAAAAGAGCCAGTATAACTGTGCAAGCATAAATTGTTTTATAAGAAATCTGAGGCTCCTGAAACAAATGTTATTTCAATACTATAAACGCCTTGAAGGAGACAAGATTAAAAGATATTTAGTTTGGTTGGCTGGTTGAAGTTGGTTTGGTGGGGTTTGTTTTATATATATGTATATATATAAATATATATACATATACATAAATATATTTTTGGCAAAGCTACATGAAGCTAGATGACACTTGATATGAAGCAGCAACTTGATCTGTTGGATCATATCACAAACATCCTGTCAAAAAGACTGATGGTCTATTTTTTTTCTTGTGTAGTGTGGCGATGTGGTTTTTAATCATTTATTTGTTTCAAGAAGGTTGGAATTAATAGGAAAGCAATAAAGAGCAAACCAGAAAATATCATAATGACATTGTGAAAATTCAGAGAGTATCTGTGACTCAAAAGCAGTACATAGTTCTGGTCTTCCCACATCAAAAGGATATAATAAATCTAGGTAGAGAAAGACAACAGTCGCCAAAGGTATGAAATGCCTTGCATGTGAGAAATGACTAAGTAGGAAAGGATTCTTCAACTTGGAACAGGGACAGCTAAGGGGTGAATGATGTTAGTGGGCAGTACTCTAAACAAATCAGATACATCTTGTCCCCCAGCAAGCATAGCTAAATTGTAGAAATACTTTCCAAAGAATGTTGGTGAATGTCAGCATGAATTAGAAGCGCCTCATCTACATCTTGGGGGCACATTTCATATTTTGAATCCCCACCTCCATTCTTCTCCATTGCAAAGCAAAATACTTGCCCAAAGATGCAGTTTGAACATTGACGTGGGGCTGAGAGAATCCATTTTGTAGAAAACAAAGCTTTAAACTTGTTCAATGTGTTCCGCTTTCTCTATTTTGTTACTTGATGAAGGAGATAATGAAACTGGAGATAAGAGAAGGAAAAAAGGCCTATCTTGATCTGTTTGTTTCTTCTCCCTGTAAGCATTGCACTTTAGGTGTCACCAAACTTTGTTTCTCTTGCCTAATGTGACACTGCCTCAGACTGCCTCAGAAATTGCTGATCCTTTTTGTCATTTGTTACAGTTTAAGCTTGCCTAAATGTGGAGTGAATTTATTAAACTGCATATATTCATTCCTAATTGGAGCTTACATGTTTACAGAGCATGGAGGCAGAGTGCGAGCCTGACTGGCCCTGCTTTTTGCTTCTCACACAGAGGGAACTTCACTTCACAGACTTGTACTCAAGACTTGTCATTTGCATCTGCAGACAAACGGGATAAAATTAAGGCATTCTACTGTAGCCTTGTTCTGCGCTCACGCAGAAGGGCTATATACTGATGCAAGTGTAACAGGACATGGAGCACTCAGGCTGGCCCTTCCTTAACTTAGTGATGCTGCCCAAGTTTGAGTCTGTTATCAAACAAGTGAGCTAAGTAAGTTTCTGCTCTGATAGCTACTCCGTAAAAAATAACGCAAATGTGTTTATGTGGGTGGGAGGGAAGTGCAAACAGGGAATAACAAAGTCATGGAGCTTGTGCTTATTTCTTCTAAATTGCTTAAAGATAGAAGCAACTAACTCTAAAAGTGAAATGGTGAATTTTCTATTGACCAGCAATGTAAATTGTTAGAGATGTGACATAGCAATCTTCTGTGTGTATATTTGTGATTCCAGCAAGCCTTTTTCACTCTGCCTCTGGAATACTATTTTTCTGACTACTGTGTGTCATCTCAAGATCCTCCGAGTGTAGGTAAGTAACTGGGACTAGGCAAGAGGTTGGAACAAAAATATTCTGTTTTAGTTATCCAGAGAATGCTAGAATACTCCACTATAGCTGAAAAGATTTCAGAAAAAAAAAAAAGGCATGAAATCTACTTATCTCACACTGCTTGAGATGTCAAGATAGCCTGGTTTGCTTGCATTCACATGCACCAGGGTTCTCTTCTACACAAACACCAAGAAAAGAGAAAAAAAAATCAGAAAAGGAAGATACAATTTTTCAGCATGATTTATCATGTCAGCACAACTTATTCTAAACTTCTGTAAAAGAACATCTTGGAAGTATGAACCTATAACGAAAGCAGAGACCTCTTTTACACACCAAAAACAATATGATCTTTCCATAAGCCCTCGCAGCATTTACTTGTCCTTTCCAGATTGCTTTCTAAAAATCACTAAGCAAAAAAAGACCCTGAATAAACGTTCTTTCCCATTTAGATCTAATTTGATAAAAGCTGCCACCCTCCATTCTCCATATGCCTGTTGGTCATGGACATCACGAAGTTAATAGAGTTACCAGAAATGAACTAAGCTTAACTAAAAACATGTGTTTGCCTGCACAGCGGCATTTTAGAAAACACTGCTTATATTTCCCCATCCTCAACTTTTCTATATTTTGTTTGTTTGAAAACGTTTGAAATTCAGTTATATTTACTGCAATTCAAAAAGGGCCCCTGCTTCCTTTTTAAAACAACTCACAAGAGAAAACAAAATGGGGACTTGCTCGTTCAAGAGACTTTCTTTAGAGGCTGAATTTTCTCCCTCCTTCCTTTAAGTAAATTTTATTATTTGAGTATAGAATTATTTTGTGAATACCTCACTTTCTGTTAGTCTTGTATGAGTGCAAAACCATGTCATTCTTTCCAGATAAAAAAAGTCTTTCTAATAACCAGACCAGTGCAAATGTTAGGCTAGCTTCCTCTTCCATGGATTGTTTTCTCAATCTGGCGATATTCCTTCTTCCAAGGAGTCTACCAGGGTGAGTTCTCAGAAGTCCCAAATTTGGAAGGTCCCAGGCCTAGTTCAGGAAAGGCTGACAGGGATGGTAGGAGAAAAGTGTATTAAAATTATATATGAAAAAAGGCAAAAAATCAAACTATACTTGACAAGACTAAGATATAATGCTACTTTGACAGTACAATCTTTTTAATATACATTCACATAATTGTCTTTTCTAGATACAAGGAATCTTCACTGTAGTTAGTCATTGAAAAGTGCAGGAACACTTCATTATTAAAATCTCAGATAGCAAAAGATGAACTACAAGAACAACATTGGAGTCTAGAACTGCATCTTTACTTCTAGATAGATGTAGTAAAGATGGACTCATAGATGGAGTAAACAAACTCTTATCTCCATACCTAAACAACTTTCCAATGCTCAAGAACTCTTTTATAGCTTCTGTATAACTAGGGGCACGAAGAACAGAACAGTAGCAAAGACACTGACTTACAGATTTTCATATTCTTATACAATCTTTCAGAAATGTTCATAACCTGAGCCAAAAGGAGAAAAAGCATCTTTAGCTAGTTGTATGGTGGACATACTTTTGATCAATGTGAAGAACTAACATTATATACCCATCAAATCCCCTTCTTTGCAGTTATGGAGTCCTCCACAAGTATGAAGAGCCTAAACTCTCCAAA
Source organism: Tinamus guttatus (assembly GCF_000705375.1). The sequence goes on from NW_010583631.1 coordinate 309,150, forward strand.
AACCCGTATATCCCATCCTGGTATACTTGTCTAAAGCAGGAAGGATCATTAGCTCTATCAAAGCACCTGTTAATGCCTGTTGCATACTCAGAGACCATAGCCCTCAGGGAGATGAAAAGCTTTCAGATGGATAACCATGACAAAGGATTCCCATCCAGAGTTTAAAGCTATTCTTTAAGGCATGCAAAGCTACCTCTTGTAAGTTTAGAGTTCGGTAAAAAAAGAATGAAAATAGGCTGCCATTACTGTCTTAAGTCACATTCATAAATTCTTAGTCAAGCATGGCTGATAGAAATCAAGAATTTCTGCTATACTAAAAATTCTACTTTAATTCACATATAAAATATATCAAAAGATTTATAAATATCTTATTTAAAATATATTGAAAAAAACTCTTTTGGAATAATTAAAATGCTAAGTATAAAGTACAAATACCTGTTTTCTCTATAGAATTAGAAAATGTAGTATTACAATATTTTTTTGAAATAGAAATTAAAAAACATGCATAAGAAAAGCAGGCTATGTTCTTGTTTTTAATTTTCATCTTATTTTTCTTCATCTGAAAAAGCCGAGTTTTTCTATCATGGACTGAAATAGATAGGTTCAAATTACAGCTGTTGGGTTCTTCATGCAAAACTCAAACCAGAAAAAAAATGATTCAATTCAAAAACTGAATCAGTGTAGTTAATTTTTTCCTTCAGGTGTTATTTTCATAAACTTTTACATATATGAATTCACTCCTGAACAAATGAAAGAAGCGGTCAAACACCACAAGACAGACATGAATCAGCAGATTCTGTATGAATTGGTAGCATGGGAAAGAGAAGTTTTGGGTTTGCAAAACCTCACAATATTGAAAAATGATCACTAGGGACGTCAGTACTTTTTACTTTCTCTGTTACTTGAAATATTATTTCTTAACAATTTAGGACTAATTAAAATATATGATTATAAATTAAAGCAAAGCACTAACCAGAACTCTTCATGAAGCAACAGACAGCTGCTTACACCTAATCCTTGCACATCTTCAGATAGGTAGCACTATTGGGTGATCATAGGTGCTTGGACTTCTCCAAAGTCCAGTGTAATAAAAAGATGACAAATGCCAGAAATAAAAAGCATGTAATGACTTAGTACAATGGAACTTTAAAAGTGCTCAGAATATTTATCTGAAATTAAGTCCTTAACATTTAAAACCTTTTTTGTGTGCGTGTGTGTGCATGTGTGTGAAATATGCTGCATTGTGTTATTACAAACAACCAGTTTTAGATGTCATTTATCATTTTTCTAGAAGAAAGGGAAGAAAAATGGTGGTTACTTGCAGAAAAATCACTTCTGTCACATTCTCATTTTAACGTTAATACTTTAGTATTACAAAGGCTCGGCAAGGTCTTTGCAGTAATATATAGTGACACAAATTTGTCAGGAAGGACATTGTCTTTTATGAAGAAAACTCATAGATCTGGAGAAGTGTAGATAAGTTTTAAGCCTATAAAATCTTTGCATGTCTGAAGTGGATGCAGCAAACCTAAGTCTGCACAGATATTTTACACACCAGTATAGGTTTAACCTGACTACACTCACCAGAAAGTTGTAGTGAAAGATTGTTTGGTACATGGAAAATGGAGGGAGATGTATCACAGAAAGAAGTGATCAGGTCTTCAACTTTGTCCTAAAAGGGGCAGGGGGAGGAAGAATACTTGGTGTAAAATGTGAAGTTCAATGAATAAAACAGATTGACCGCTGAAGAAACTCAAAATAAGTCAACTACTCTTTTTTTTTTTTTTTTTCTGTAACCATAGTAAGCAAGGGTGAGTCATTATTTCCACCAATTTACACACAGATGAAGTTGGGATCTCAGATAATCAGACCCAATGTGTTTTGCTTCGAGGAGCAGGGAGGAGAGTGAAGGGCAAAGAAGAGGTTGAGCGATTTCTTGGATATGTTTTGCTTTGTACTTTTCAAGAGAGAACTAGATTGTTTCCACATCTTTGGGAGCCCACCAATGTTCCAAAGATAATTACAAAATATGAAAACAATGCTTCAGCTTAGCTTTCATCTTGTAAGTACTGTAATTTTTGAGCATATGCTATGAACACCTGCGGCAGAATGGAAGACAGCTCAAGCAATATACTGTAATCCTTCTCTGCTGACCTTTGCATGGGAGCATGAAGAACTGAGGCCTTCTTCTAAACTCCTTCAATCTCGTCAGTCTCAAGTTTTATCCTTTATTGCTAGATATTTCAGGAAGCTAGAATCTACCAAACATATTTTTTTTGGTTTTAAAGTATGAAAAATACAAATTTTAATAGCCCAAATACTTCAGTTGTAATCAGTACCTCCGGGCATTTTCCTAAATACATTACTTATCCTCTTGACTTGCACAAATAACCTTATACACGCACATAGTTCCATTATGATGAGTGGTACGTCCTGGGGAAAAAATGGGAAAAAAAATGAATTTGTGGGATCAGGTTTGGAAGAGATTTTATGCTAGTTTGGTGGCCTTCAACTGAGTAATGTAAAAGTGCTAAATTCCCAACTTGATCAGCTGAAAAAGTTATGAAACAAATCTGTCTGGACCTTCTCTCAATATTGACATCTCTGCCTGAGACTCAGAGACATGTATTTAACAGTGGGAACGATAAAAAAGCTACTATCAATAAGAATGATATTCAAGCTTTTGGCTCTTCAAACAGATTATTGTAATTTATTATGTCTTCTTTCACAGCATAGACTTTTAACAGTGTTGAGACACCACTTTGAGACTTAGAAATCACTGATAAGACCACCCAAATGAGTAAGCAGTCAGATCTCTCGGACCTCCAAGGTGCTACAAGGAAAAAGAGAGCAGGAGGAACCAAAGGGATGTGACTGCATCATGGCAGGTAGGACTGGCCCCTCACACGAGGCGCTCTGTCCTCTGAATTACCATGGAACTATCATCACTGCAGGGCAGTTGTGGTCCAGGCCTGACATCACCTGTCAGTTCAGCTGTAAACAGGCAGCCTGGCAATTCACAGTTTCCAAAGGTCCAAAGGAAGAAGGCACCCGCGATCTCCCTGGCAGAATTCCAGCTTGAGTGTGTTCACTCTAACCAGCTTCCTCCTGAGGTTTATCCGAATACGGCGTTGGTCACATCCTGTTTACAGGGCACACTGTGGGGTACTAGATAGACTGCCAGTGGGGCAGCCAAGTTTCAGTAGAAAATGTAGAGATCTGCACAGATCACCTAGTTTCCATATGGTTCTCATACACCACTTGAAGAGGACCAAAGAAATCAAAGTGACCATTCATGCGTTTAAATTAGGCACGTGCCTTATTTAATTGAGCTTGAATCATTTCCTAAAGCACTGTGGGGCACAAGCTAGTATAAACGCAAGAAATTCATATAATAAAAGCAGAATTTTATGCCCAGGAAAAATGCCAAGATTTGTAACCCCAGCTAAATTCTTCTTTGCCTGATTTTCTGAATTAAGTGGTGGTAATTATATGCCTAATATGCATTCCTAGTTAACAAGCTTGTCTCTGGAAATTCAGTAATTGCTTATTCAAGCAATGCAACAGACGTAACACATAATTGGCGTGCACAATTATCTAATTTGCATCAGCAATCACTGTAATTTCATGTCATATCGATTATGCATGAAATCATGAGCATATTTTAAAAGACATTTGAAACACAAATGCAAAACACAATCAGAGCATAAGATCAACAATCCTTTTATTTATTCTTTTCCTTTCCCTTTAAACATAGTTTATTTTCACTCTGATATTTGTATGCCTTATGCATTTATTTATGCATTTTTTTTATTTACTTTTCTGGAACATTCACTGTTCTACAATCTTAGACTTGAGCAACTCATTTCCATGGGAGGGATAGAGCCACAGTGCTGCCCATATCAGCTAAAATGATGCTTATTTTTCACTATGGAACAGACTGCAGGGAAAAAGCAGAGTCTTAAGAATGTATTCAACAAGATGAAATATGGATAACCGCAGCCTTGATGGCAGAGTGGCTCCTGGTAAGGAGTCATGGTTCAGCTACTGCTAGCTTGGGTCCAGTACCCTGCCGAGACCCCATAAATGCAAAATAATGGCTCTGGAGGGCGAGAGCTCCAGCATTGGACTGAAGCTTGAAGTTGTCCAGAGGCTTCTGTAAGAGGATACAGCCATTTGAATGTACGTACACAAATATTCTAGATAGTAGCTATATGCATTTATTATGCATCTACTTGCATATACATACATGCTCAAGATTATTTTTTAAAAAATATCTCTTAAATCTCTTCCCTGTTAGACTTGTTCTCAGTGCCCCACTCCAGTGAGAGTGATATATAATCAATCTTCTTTCTGTTTTTTTTGGTTGCAAAGTATGATTCAGAAACTGCCCACTACTGAGTAGCAGCTTTGGCACACAACAACAGTGATTCATTTTTACAGTGTGCTTTGCTTTGTCAGCAGCTGACACTTGCCCTGCTCTGTGCTGGAGATGTTCAAAACCAAATAGGTGCCTGACCACAAAAAGGGAGTTTCTTACTATTAGACACAGGAGTTCAGGAGGTTTGAAAATCCTAGAAGAGTTAAACTGTGGTGTCTTCCAATTTATTATGATAGCAAGTGTGCCTCATGTTCTAAAGAACTGGGAGCCCATCTTGTTGGATGACTTTCCGTGATAAATGTGCCAGGACAAGTCAGATAGTTAGATGCTTGTACTGAAGCTGCTGAAGCAAGCTCAGTAGTCCCACCCCAAGGACACCACCAAGACTGCAATTGCCAGCATTTCAACCTGTTATATTCTCCTTTATGCTTTGTTTTCTCAAGTTCGAAAGTAAGTAATGGAGCACTATGTCTGGATCTGCAACTGGATAGGACAAAGCAGAAGAAAATGCCCACTCCATAAATATAAAAGAGGGAAAGAATAATATTGATAGTAATACATAAATAAAAATATAAATCACAGAATCACAGAATGGTTGAGGCCGGAAGGGGCCTCTAGAGGTCATCTAGTCCAAACCCCCTGCTCCAGCAGGGGCACCTAGAGCACGTGGCACAGGACTGCATCCAAGCGGGTTTTGAAGATCTCCAGAGAAGGAGACTCCACAACCTCTCTGGGCAGCCTGTTCCAGGGCTCTGTCACCCTCACAGGAATGAAGTTCTTCCCCACATGGAGATGGAACCTCCTGTGTTTCTACTTGTACTCATAATATACCAAATTATAATACCATAATATACCCATAAATAATGTAGAAAAATAGTACCTAGGTGGAATAAATCTTCTGGTTAATGACAGTTAAGTCAGAGTAGAAATACATGTACTTAAGAAGCATTTAGAAGATTGTTTGGCTACAGCAAGCCAAAAACTAAAGGACATTGACTCTTTACAGGTGTCTTCTTGACCTACAGGATCAGGGATCTTTTCTCCCTGCTTGCCAATCATTGCTGATCATCATTAATGACATTCCTCAGAGCAAACCCTTTCCTGAAAAAGCACATTCATTTTTTAGGGATAATATATAGCTTTTCTAAATGTTCCCCAAGGCTTCAGCCCAATTCAATTTTCACCTTCCCCAAGTTTAGGGGGCATACTCAAAGAATAATATCCATAGTCCTGAAAAATTAAGGGCTGATGCTATCTCTCAGATGGCTTTGTGAAGTGCAGGTGCCACTTCAGTGAAAGGATCTAGTTTCTCAGGTTCAATGAGAGGTAGAAATCCATCACTATGTTCAAGGTGTATTTTCCTCTTGGTAGCAATATCAACATAAGGAGATTTTGTTTTCTGATGTGTGTTTCCCCTACATAATTCCTTGTACTGACCATAACTGATCTAAACTCATTCTTTGCTTAAATAAACTCAGCACCTAACTTCAAAGTCACAGAAAAACTGTTCAACATGTCTTTGATGTCTTTGTACAAGATTTAAAATATATTTAAATAATAACTGAAAAATATGGAATATTTTTAGACATTGTCAACAACACTGGTAGGATATGTGAGTTTTTAGGAATAGTAAGCTGTCCTCATGAGAGATTTAATCAGTTTAGAAAATTAGAATGAACCATTTAGTCCACAGACCCCACTTCAAGATGCTTATCTTTCTGTGATTCAATTTAGGCATGCTAGGGGTGAAAAAATGTGATTCTCAGTAAAATTCCATGTGGGAAAAGTAATTTAGCAATTTGAGAAAGCAAAAAGAAAAATCTCCAACAGAAAGTACCAACAGAGACTAGTTCTACTTTTGAAAATAAATTCCTAAGTTCCTGGAAGTATCTTTTCGATAGTTTCAGAACTAAATTGTTATTATTAGCTATATTGTAAATTTGGGTCAGTTTAGTCTTCTGAGAATTTAATCTCTTGTTTATGTCTCTTATCTAAGAAGACATAAAAGCAATCGTACCTACATCTTTCAAAATAAATACCTGAGACAAGGAGTGAAATATTTTCTAAAGATAAGACTCATCAGTCATCTTTCTAGTTTGCTGACTACTCTGTCTAGCATTATTTCACACTGATCAGTTGCTTTTTTAAGTAAGTTTGGCTCCAGATATCACAAAAGTTGTTGTTAACTTGTTAACAGTTGCACACAAGACAGTAAAAGCGAAGAGCACTTAAGCTGTTTCAACACACCCTCCACTGGCAAGTTACTGAAACACCACCAGTTTTCTAAAAAGCTATGGACGAAACTCATGTGTTTTTGTGTTTTTTTTTTTAAAAAAGGAAAGTCAATGCATTTTGTAACTGGCACCCATTTTATCTGAGTGAACTTCTATCTGGAAGGCTATAATAAGCATTGGCTTTTGTATTGCTCTATCTCACAATATAGCAGCCACCAAAATTGCAGTAATCAACATTTGTTCCTTGGCCTTTTCTAATGAAAAACCAAAAAGACTGCTAAGACTGAAACAGATCTATTTCGCTAATATAATTTGACTCAGAATGTTAATTTTGGCATTCAAGTGCATAAAAATCCAACTACTTTGTTTTGTCATAGCACAGGAAAACAACTACATTCATAACAAGTTAAATGTAACATGGAAAAAATAATTCTTAATGTTCTTATCTTAGTTTCAGTATCTCCTATATAACTGCATGTGCAGACGCTTCTCCGGAAAAGCTCTTAAACTGCAATTTATCTTCGCTTCATCAGTATTTCTATCGGTGGAAGGAGCAGGGGGAGGGGAAGATGGCTGGAAATTCCAGGGTACATTTCATAGTTTCTCAGCCATTACGGACTCACCCCTATGCACACGAGCCTGCAGGTGAGCAATGGCTTTTCAGAGTACCAGTGTGAAATTGCAATTAAGGCATTCCTGTTCTCATGTTCTATGACCATCTTCTTTCTTCCTAGAAACATCTTGCAGGAAAAATTCTCTAGCCTGTCCACCCACTTACCCACTTTTCTAGTGCATTCAGCCCTCACGCAACACGGGAGCAGATGAGTACCTATGCTGTACAAATGCAAATCATGACCAAATCTTATACTTTCCTTGCTTATTTACCTTGCAAGGAAGGGATTAGTAAATTTAATAAAACTTCATTTCCTTCCAGACTACATATGATTATTTAGGTTTCCCATTTAATTCTCCATAATTTCCTCTCTGCAACTGCATATCCATATTCTTTAATAAGTCAGAACCAACTCTCACAGCTCTGTGCTGACATCTAGTTGAAGCTGCATTCCGCTTAGCCTTTTTACTCTGCTTCTAGGGTACATGAATAAAGTCCAATCTTTCCTGCCAGTCACACATAATCGTTACATGGTAGCTGAAGGTCTATCTTTTGCTAGGAAAGAAGAAAACAAACTCTCTGTGTGTTCCCAGGGTCTTCCTGGAAAGGAAGATGCCAGAGGACTGGAAATTTCAAAAAGATATCAGAATACTCAGTGATGGGAGATGAAAAAAAGCAGCTTTCTTCAAACTGGAAGTCATATAAAGCACTATTAGTTTCTAATCTTAAGAATTTTGTAATCAAGAAATCATTTTAATTAAGCTTTCTTATACAATTTCTCTTCACTCTCCTGTAGATTTCTATAGATTTTACAGTAAAAGTTGTGTTGTCTTTTTAAATTATTAATATTTTAAAGATCGGGACAGGGCAATATATTAATTTGAAGTTGAAATGCCCTAAGCATGATATTAACATAATTTAGACTCAGAGAAAGAAAAGTGTAACTGGCAGTCAGATATGAATTTGATGCAGAACACACACACACAGAACCAGGATATTCCAAAAAAGGAATTAGGTTAATTTTAACTCCTTCCTTTATAACTCTGTTGTTTTCTTCCCTAGAAAATAAAAATATTAAAACCAGAAATGTAGAACTTATTACGTATATTCTATGGATGCACAGGCATGACATTGAACAAAGTGAAAAAAAAAATAGATTCTTTAAAGGAATTGTTATAAATGAAGCACGTAACTCCAGCTAGTAGACAGATTGTTGAACATGCCCACTTAAAAGACTTTAGCTTTTTTCAGTACTTTATATTTTGAACTATTCTTTTTTTTTAATGTCTGGTGCTTGATTTTATCAGATTTTATTTAGGAGAGATTCACTTTCAGTCTTTTTTTTTTTAAGACCAAAGTTTTTATTTCCTTCCATTCAAATATTCACACCGATCTGTTCTTTGCAATGGCCAAGCATGCTTTTTTTTTTAAGTTGAGAGCTTGACCCAAAATTCTATATGTGAGTCATTTGTATCAGTAATAGACCTTATCAAAATGAGGAACTTTCAGTTCACAGACAATTGTCCTGCATAGCATGTGACTATCCTTATCTGGACATCCTCCTCTTCATTTCTGCAGAACTCACATTCATTCATACTCAGATTCATACACTTCATTCTTTAGGATATTAAACAGAAACAGACAAATAAGAGTCCAAGCCCAGGTCCTTTCACAAAGCAGCTTCTTCCTGCCTGCTAGGTCCATCTGTCTATGGCCAACTAGATAGAAACTGTATTTAGAAGCATGCACACAAACACACGCACACAAAATAAAAGATATAGATTATATATCACCTTTCATTCTGAAATGCCAACTTTGGGATACTCATTTTGCAGCTGTAAATGATCTTCTGAAATAATTTTGCGTGATACAGTTCTACCTACTGATATAGTATGTAGGGAGTCTGGATTAATGCTGCCCTTATTTGTTACAGTCACTGTTGTGTGTGGCAATTAAGTATGAGGCAGGTACAGAGAGGTACTCTATGAGAATGACATTGGTACAAATGACTACAAATCAGACTTTTACACATGCACAGACTCTCTGCAATCTTTCTGGTGAGTTCATAGCTTTGACTATTTGCTTACTGTGGCTGCTACTTACAAGCAGTGCCTCAGAATGAATGAAAGCTCAAAGTCTCCAATAAATTCAGAGAGCAACGTATTGTTGGGCAGATTGTAATGATATCGTGCAAGTCAGTGCAAAGTAGCAGGAAACCTTCAGTGCTCTTCAGTGATAAAGCTTTGTAGTGCAATCATGTACAGGATCTGTAAGTAAGCTGGCTTGCATTTTAAAGCTAGAGAGGCATGTGAGCTAGAGAGGCTAGAGAGGTGCACGCACAATAATAGTTAAACATTTTTTCATACTTCAGATCAAGTTACTGCAGCTGGTGAAGTCACATCTGGAACACTGCATGCAATTCAAGGCTCCCAAATACAAGAGGAATGTGGAACTTCTAGAAAGGGTCCAGCATAGAGTGACAAAGTTGGTTAAGAGATTAAAGCATCTCTCTTATGAGGAAAGACTAAGTGAGCTAGGCCTGTTTACCCTGGAGAAGAGGAGAATTTGGAGTGGGGAGGGGGGACGGGTGGGTCTTAACAACACAGCAAATACAGGGGGTGGGGAGAATATAAAGGGGATGGAGCTAAACTCTTTTCGTGGTGGCCAGCTACAGAACAAGGGGCAATGGGTGGAGTCTCCTCTGGAGATATTCAAAACTCCCCTGGATGCCGCCCTGTGCCACGTGCTCTAGGTGTCCCTGCTGGAGCAGGGGGGTTGGACTAGATGATCTCTAGAGGTCCCTTCCAACCTCAACCATTCTGCGATTCTGTGATTCTGTGATTTTAAATGACCATATTCAAACCCACCTGGAACTTGGATCTGACTGTTTCAGTTCTGTCCAGAGAAAGGAATATGTGATGGTATGTTCATTTTCAGACACTGAAAATGACGACATTCCAGGGCAGGATTTATAGATAAAATTGCCTGGCATTTTTGTACAATAAGAAGTCAGATCTCTTGATCACAGCCTGATATTAATATCTATGACTCAGTCCCCACTTGGTGCAGTTTGTTCCTTATTTGATTATAATTTCAGACTGCCAGCCATCCCCTCTTTGATTATACAAAAGTCCTATTCATTATGAAAGAAAGTGATATTTCTTTCTCCTTCAGTTTCCACCCACTGTCTGCCTACTCTTAGCTCACCCTTACTAGTGTTGTACATATTGCCATCTTCAGTCCTATCAACAATATAGTTTCACCTGCCAAGCTTCAGCTTGCTCTCTGCAGAACAAGATCTGCAGTTTGAAGCTATGTTCTCAGAAAAAGTATTTCTTAATTTTTGTTCTAATATTTCTGCCTCATACATAACTTTGTCAGGATGTCCCAAGTTGTGAGAAAAGCCAGACAGTCACTCTTTAGTCACCACCTCCATATTCATGAACTTTTACACTTTTGTTCATTCTCCACTTAGTCATCTCTTTTCCACACTCAAAAAGCCATCACTTCATTCAGTCTTTCCACTTACAAACACCGGTGAGCTTTGCAGCTCTCCTCTCTACCTTTTCTCACTCTACCATGCCCTAAAAACGGGAGGTAGGGAAGGACCAGAACTGTTCCAATAAAATGCAAAGTGGTGTGCTGAAATGTCCTGCGTTTTTCTTCATTGCTGTTTTGTCATATGTAAAGGAGCCTGGGACACGCCAAGCTATAGTGAGGAGAAGAAAGGCCAACCAAGAAGCACTTTTTAAAGAGATTTCACAGAATCTTGAGTTTTAAGAGCACCAGGGAGTCTTGATGATTAATCCTCCCACTGAATTATTTTGGCCAATCTGCTTTTTGCAATGGCTAATCATGCTTATTCTGTGGATGGATTCAAAAAAATACAGTATACATGCCCTTTGCAGCATAGTAGAATTGGAAATCTGATTCACCTGCTAGGACAACAGATTTCATTGACTCCAATTGGCTCAGCTGATTTGACACATGGTAATGAGCCTACTGTTTTCTATTGATGGATCATCTTCCCTTTGACAGTAAGCACACTTCCTGTTGATGTAGGGAATCAGCAGTGGGGCGGGGGGGGAAAGATTTTTGTTATTTCATCGACTCTTTTTTGGAGTCTGTTAACCTGGCCATGAGTAAGTAAGTAGAATTAGAAGAGATTTACTCACAGGTTATTGTTTGTTTAGATTCTAAATGAAGGAAGACATATACTATGGTGACAGGTGATCAAAGAACCATTTTGCTGGTGACATTATAGAAAGGAGAATAAAAAGCTGAGGAAGTAAGGTAATGAAAGTAACTAAGGATGCTGGAGATCAAAACTGGTAGGTGAACCAGCCTGAGAGCTGCTAACATGGGTGGAGGAGCTGGCAGAGGGCCAACGGTTGTTTGTGTGGTTTGAGCTGAAGTGCAGAAAGAAGTCAAAAGGACTTTTGATTCACTTGCAAAAATTTTAGGTCAAGTCATGGAGGAAAAGTCTCTGTCCTCATTCTTTGGGTGCTGTTCTAAGTTAGTCACAGGTGACAGTCAAAGTTACTCATCTCTGGCTGCTAATTACCAACTTGCTCTTGTTGTTCTTTGCTTTCCCTTTTCCTGAATGAAGCTGCAATTTTAGGATAGAACTTGTTTTCTCAAGATAAACATTCCAGTGACACGTGGGAGCCCTAAAGAGGAGGCACGATGTGACAGAACTCTGGCCATGTGCTCCCATGGGAGCAATGGCCAAGAGGGTGTGGGCAGGTTAATCAATTACGTACACCCACAGAAGCAGAAGATGCCCTTGGGGAATGTGCCTGACTGCACCGAGGGGGTAGAACTCCTGGCTCACAAGCAACTGTTCAGTGTGTGGACCCTGACTATCCATATTTGAAAAAATAAAAAAAAACAGGCAATCAGAGGTGGCTTCAAGAAAAGATGAAGCGGACGCATGTCCAGCAAGGTATGAAGAGGGCAGGAGGATCATAAGGCAGGTGGCTGAACAAATAACTCACTGTGCGGCAGTGAGCAGGGACGTGCTCAGGCCTTATGCCTATTTAGTCCCAAGCCTCTCTCAGCAGCTGCAAAAATATCTCAACTGCTGCTACTTCAGCTTTGTGGAGACTGCTTGTTTGTCTGACTTTTTTTTTTCCCTAGGTTCTCAGCGCTAGGTTTTGTTTCAAGAGTAGGAGTACTTTGATTTGACTTTAAGAGGTCCTCAGTAAAGGTCCTTCCCTTTACAAAGAGAAGAAAAGGAAATTAGAGGTCAGTGGGAGGGACAACTTCTTGATACCAAGATATCTTGAAGAAAATGGGCTGTCGTCTCTTGATAATTAGAGTTTGATTTCAGATTTTAGTATGTCAAAATCATCTAGGACTAACTATAAGCCACGAGGGCTTTAAATATCTTCACTTGGTATTTTTCTCTTCCCACAAAGAGTGAACTATGTTAGGAGATCTGCAGTCCAGTGTGTTTTAGACAAATAAAAAGCAGGATGGGGTAAATCAGGCTTCACCACGCTCCACTGGAGGCAGAAGGCACATGTTCTGGAAGGAAAATGTGCTTTTAGCTCAAATGGGGACATCAGAATCACCCTGTCCCAGAGAATCAGAAGATTCTGTCCCTGTGCCATCATCTGCTTGTCACACTGGCTCTGCACTGCTGACTGTAGAAACAGTGAGAGATTTCAGCTTTCTATTAACTGTAATCTGCAGTTTAGTTCAGCATTTCAGCTCTGTGCTGCTCATTATTTATTTCTAGGAATTAATGTTTCCCCAGAGGAAGTTGGTCAAAATAAGGAATAGACAGGCAGCAGGCTAGTGTGTGCACATCCTGACTCTGATGCAATCATACAGTGCCATGGGGTTTCCAAGACTCACTGAGATCTAAATGTGTTTTTCTGGGACATAAAATGGACATGGCACTGAAGGCAGCCACTCTAAGCAAACTGAATAGACAGATCAAAGCTTATGTCAGCTGTCTGAAGACTGATAAAGACAAGTTGATTGATCTGACAAACAGTGTTGTTGGTTTAAAAAGGACAGTGACCATTTTAGCAGAAGTTATGAAAAAACAAAAACATGTACCATGGAAGCACTTCTGGGTGTATTCCCAAGCACAGCTCAGTTCCCTGTCTTGTGTGACATGTAACAGATAAACTTCCTAAACTGCTTAATTTAATGGAAAATAAACTTGATGTGATAAGGAGTCTAGGAGAACGGATCTCTTATGTACTCCAGCACATTGTACAGTACACATGCACAGGATACTTTAGCAGCATTCCTGAGTGATTTATCTGTAGGAACAGATAATTTATCTCTGCATGAGAAGCATCCTGTACTTTTTAAAAAATGACTTTTCTGTTCAAACACACAGAACAACTGGGAAATATAGATAGGAATTAAAGCTTACCATTTGTTTATTTTTTTTCTGGTGATTTGTAGAGTAGCTTATTTTTCTCTGGCGCTTAAGGTAAGGGGAGATTGGATATAAAGGAAGTCTGTGTGCCTGCCTGTTTCATGCGTCCCTAGACGTGTGAACTCTAAATCTCTACCAGGACGTCAAGGGAGCAGTCAGTAAGTCCGGGGAAGAGAGTACGTTGGCACTGAGTGTGGTCTCCTGTGGCTCTATCTGGAGAGGGGTGCCAGGCTGGGCCACACTGGCTCCTCAGTTCACATTGCGACAATGCTTGTGAAGTGAATCTCTTGGTTATTCCTATGTTTTTATTTACACAGTGGAGCCGGGGAACTGGGTTCCTCTTGTTGAGCCTAAAACAGAAGATATACTGCAGGTGGGGGCCCCTGACGGACATTGGCTGCTAATGGGCATTCAGCCCATGGGGCTGGACCAGAGCTAGTCTAGGAAACGCTCCTGTCTGTACACGCCATGCGGCTCTTCAGTCTTCAGTCCCAACGGTTTCAGCCCACAGTTTGTCTGCTGAGCTGCTCTACTTAGTACATAGACATAGTCTAAGCTCTGCCCAGTTAAAATATGTTTAATCTTGGGCAACACGTTACTCCTCATATCCCTCTTCATATGTATAATGTTCAGTGTATGGATATCTAAAATATGGGTGTAATATAATAATATATAATGCTAAGTATGTCGATGTGGATAGATTTGGAAGTGATAGCAGTAGGTTATAAGTGTGTTTAGGTACTATAGGAGAAAACAGATTGTAGTGCTACCTCTTCCTAAGAACCTGCTTACCCCAACAGCTCAGCTCCCCCAGATCATCAGACCCCCTATTCCTGCCTCCAATATGGGAAAGAGGTTGCTCAAGCTATCAAGCACCAGGCACATAGAGTGACAGTATAAACATATGCTAATAAATTGAGTGCCAGCTAATAACAGGGGAAGTAGGCAGCTTATACCTCCCTCAACCTCATGTCATTGGGTACCCTTAGGTCAGGGTGGCTATGCACGGTATGATATGATCACAGCTACCCAGGCATCCCTTTCAGATCAGTGCTGTGATGACCTCTGAAAAATGTTTAAAGATAGAACAAGCAAAGTATTTCCAAGATAGAGACACTGGTATTCTGGGAAATATTTTTCTTTTTTTATATCTATAATATGAAAAAGGTGTGCATACAGAAGTTCTGTATGATTTTTTATAGCTGGAGCTATGTAAATTTTTAAAAAAATTTCCTGTAGTCATTTCCTCTAGTTCCCTCCAGTCTCTTGTATAAAACGATCAAGTGATAAGTCCAGAGTTTACAATTACTCATTTCTTCACAGTCTGTTGTGTCATTCCAACCATGAGACTAACCTTCGAAGTATGTTCAGTGATCTTCACATTGGGCAACCTGGTGGCCTCTCAGTCACAATCATCTGGTAAGTTCAATCTGCAGGTATTTATTTAAGGAATGTAAATATTATCTAGTAGGATTTCTGTGGATACCTCATGTTAGAATGTTCAGTACTTTTCTGATGAAAAGAATCATTCAAACAAAACAGAAAATGATTACAACACATTTTTTGAATGGTCCCCAATTAAAAATGAAGGAAGAAGACAGTAATATCATGTTTAATGTTAAAGAAAGAAATATTCAAATTTTTAAGCATGGGTGTTTGCTGTCTAAGACATAGATTTTAATGTAAGACTTTTAAAAAGACTACAAGCTTCTCCTTGACCAAAGATGGATAAAACAGATTTCAGGTAAGACTTAAAATTTATTGTTCTGGAAGACTGAGCAAGATGCGAAATACGAATAACATCTTGTATCTGAGAAAATAGTAAGGTAAGAATATTACTAGAGAGGAAAATTCAAAAAGACATTGAAGTCTGGTTACTTGGCTACCTAAATATAAGAACATCTCTATCTCATGTGTTAGTTTACAGTGCCATTACTTACACTATGTTAAAAATAAGTGGATTCATGCAGAAATCTAATACAGAACCCAAAGTCAGGACTGACAATCTAATCTTCAGGTTTGCCAATTTATCATAAGATGCCTGTCATTCATTAACTTTGTAAGGAGAAAGAAGCACTTTAAAGTACTCATCAGCCTATAAATCAGCTCTCTTTTCTGCTGTATATACAGTAAGTACCATTTTCGGGTATGCACTACTGCCTGGTTCTCCAGTGTTAATTGCTGCTGTGATAACACCTGCACGCCTGTGAGTGGATGCAACTCGTCCCACTGTCCTGAGAGAGCAGCATGCTACAGCCGTGCTGCTGGAGGATGGCAGTTACTGATGGCAAGTACTTCGTGGGATGACAGCTGAAAACTACAGTTGTGGGGGTTACTTAATGCAAAATGTGGTGATGTCTGCTTGTCATTAGCCACATCATTTTCCAGTAAAAAAAAAAAAAAGCAACAAAAATTGGATTAGATCTTATATAAGGATTTTGTTATAAGAAATATGCCTTGTTTCAAAATACATCTATATAAATCTATCTTTGGCTGTCTTGTTCCTCTATTTAGTCTCTCCCCCGCATATTCAATTCAGTAATCTTATGCACACAGAGCTGCACTTTCGCCTACATTTGTTCCTGTTACTGAAATGAAAATGTTCTCATCGATGAGTAGTACTAAGTGAATCTAAGACTGTAGACTCAGATCAGTCTTGCTCTCCAGTTGTTTCTGTGCAGTGTGCTGCAACATGTGGAAGTTCAACATGTGGTTACTTATCAGGTTTCATCAATGTAAGGAAATCAAAAGTGGCTTTTCTTCTTTGTAATGTTTCAATGAGGTTACAACAGTTCCAGTACATTTATGTTCCATTCTGTTATCTTTGCAGATTAAGATTTTTTTTTTCACTCCTTTTTTCTCTCTTTTTTGATCTGTTCCACTACATTCAGACTTTTTATAATGTTCCCGTTTATAGGTTTGTTTTGTTTTGTTTTTTAGTAATAATCTTTGAAAGGTGATTTGGAGGTACTTGCCTGTACTCTTTCTCATGCCTCTGACGCAAAATTTATTATGCAAGGAAATCTCCTTTTTTTCCCCTTGTGAAAATACTTTCTACATGTGCAATGGTGATATTTTCCATGCTTTGCTGTCCCAAGAAGAGCTAAGTGCTCAGCACCAGCTGTGAGGTTTAGGTGCTGTGTGGAGCCTTACTGGTTTCCACCAGCTTTACCTGGGATTTAAACATAGAGATTTCTCATGTCCCAAGGCACTGGAAATGTCCTATAGCACTGCAGTGTAGTTTAAGTTGTCACACCAGCAAGGCAGGTTCTGACAGAAAGGAGTTGTCAGTCTTCTTTAGCCCAGAACAACTTCTTCCTTGTACTTTTGATCTTTTCATCTATCCATTATCATAACATTTAAAATAATTAAAGTCAAGAATAATGATAAATGTGTTACTTTGGGCTGCTGTTTAACAATAGGGTCATGAATAGAAACATGCTTTAAATAATTAAAATTGCTATTGATGAACTGCCACATTAACGAAGAAACATCCAAGGTGTTATGGGTGTAGTCATAAAAGATCCATTATAAAGGGAAGAAATGCGCCCTACTTTTCTCTTTCTCTTTACTATTCTTTATTCTTTTCCATTTTATTCCTATTCTCTTTATTATTTTCCATTAACAAATGATGAAAATATTCTGCCTCCAAAAGTATAGGTGTTTCACAAAAAGAAAAAGAATACTATTCTAGTTAGGATTCGCATCCTTACCTGCTGAAAGAGCGAAAAAATGTGGATGATGCAACATATTTATGCTGTGATTTGAAAAGACACACACACACATGTTTAATGAGAGAATACCTGCACAAAACAGCTCATACTATATTCAAAAGGGCTAGACAATACATGAAATGAGAAAGTATAGCAGAAACTGTGATGACTGGAGCTCTAAAAGGACAAGCTTTAATAATAAATGTTATTTTTTAAGCCTTTTAAATTTATTCTGCATAGGCATATGCATTTCAAAGTAATTGATTACATTAACACTGCTTTCTTATGAAGTTCTTAGAAACTAGAGTACATGAAAGAATGTGTATATGTCAACAAAGAATTTATTACAGTCCCGTCCCATTTCTATTAAATGGTTCTATTTATTTTTAGAGTATTTAATAACGTGTGCGCCTAAATAACTGCACTTGCTAGAGGATGAATTTAAATGTCAAAATCCCAGAGTTCCAATTCATAATATGTAGGGTTTTTTTTTTTTTCTTCCCAGAGAAAGGATCTAATTCTAGAAAGATTTATGTGTATGGTTAAGTTTGTGTGCTTTGAGTAATCCTACTGAAGTCAAGCAGACTACTCAGTGTGTGTAAAGTTAAGTCCACCTGTAAATCACTGGAGGACTGGAGCAAAATCAACATGCTTCTATGTCATCCAAAAAACACATACTGCCCAAACCAGGAGTTAGTGTGCATCACAGATGTGCAGCCTTTAATAAATAGCTATCTTACTATAACTCAAACAAATAAACAAACAAACAAATAAATAGTGTTATCCGTGGACCAGAATGAACTGGTAGTTTTTGATGAGCTCCAACAAGTCACTCAGATCTGACCTTCAGGTTTTACTGAGCCTCCCCTCCTTTCAGTGGGTGGGCAGTGCTGTCCCTCTGGTTTCCTTATTATTTGTCTCTACAACCAGGATCATTTGATTAACAGCAGAGTTCACTGAAAGCAGATCTTTCATGTCCAGGGGCCTTGCTACTTCAGGGTTAATGAATAGCAGGATAAGTGCAGGGCACTGGGTCCACCCGCCCAGTAATAGAAAAATCTCTGCTGTGTTTTTCAAAGTGGCTGTCTAGGTGCCCAAGTCTAGGTGAGAATTTTGAACTGAACTTTCTCTGATACGGTCCTACGTACAGCTTGGATTATTTGTAGAGAGCACTCTTAAAACACATTCACTCTTCGTTATGTCCTATTGGTCAGAGTAGGTGCCCGTTCAAACCTTTTTGTGAAGCACAGAAGGACCTGTGTACATAACTCTGTGTGGAGAAGCTGAACCACCTTCTAAAACTAAACTTCACTATCTCCTTCATACTTAATTTTAAAAGTGATCCAAGAAGATGCCCTATGAGCATCATTTTGCCACCTGTCATTGTGCTTAACAATCATGCTCATAGCAACAGAATAGTGAATGAATTTTGAAATTCACATATCCTTAAAAATATGTGATAAAGTATGCAAGCACTCTTTTTTACAATGCTTAGAAAAACATTGTTTTCTAATATGTTAACAGTTCTTGCAATCAGACTAATTATAATAAAGTGGAAAGTTCAGATGTTTCTAAAGGGATTTACAAAGATTTATTCTATAATTATAAAAAGGATCTTGAAGGAGTATAGTATAATATTCTTCATACAATGATACTTGTATTGTTTTAAAAAAATTATGATAGTTTTATTTTGAAGGTGAGACATCGTATTGTAAATACATTTAACTATTTAAACTATTATTTATAAAATATCTAAATCTTAATTTAAGTAGTCTTGTGGATTTCAGTTACACTAACCCTAATGATATATATGGCACAGCACAGTCATATCAGAATTTTGTCCCTAAAAAATAAAAACACGATGGTGTGTTTGTAGATCAATAAACCATTCTTGGGCACCCTTATCATCATACTCTTTAGTGGTTTCAGTTAAAGGCAAGACGACCCCTTTAAACATGTGCAGAGGATTATATGGACCTTGAGAAATAGGAGACAAGAGCTAGAGTTGACTGGATACACTCCATTTAATGATAACTTTTAAGACCTAGAAAATTTGATTTTTTTTCAGGGTGGAATTAGATTGACTTCTTCATTCATCAGAAAAGCATATGAGATTTTCCATTGGAGAAATCAATACAATCCTATAGCCATTAGTTAAGATGTGTTTTGGTTTTTCTCTTTCTCTTGAGTCTTTCTCTTGAGTAGTAGCATAATCTTTGTTTGTTTGTTTGTTTGTGTTTAGGTCCAAGTCTAGGCACTTGACCTAACCAGCAGATTACTTGGTCCTTCTTGGAATTCTGTCAAAATTGTCTCCAGAATGATTGTGGCAAACAACATACTATGACACAATATCTCTAAAAAGAGATGTTCTGACTAATCTTAATTACAGAAGCCATTAGACACATAGAGACATGCAGCACTGAAATTAATTAAGCAACATGGTTATTTGAACCAAGGTCTTTCCAAATAACTTTTTCACATTCCTAATGTTCATTAGTCAGCCAAAATATAACAATCTTGAAGGTATTTTGGCCTGACTTTGCTAAACAGCTTATAAGAAATATTATTAAATTTTTGTTATAAAAATTCTAAGACCCTTCAAAATGCCAGAGTGGCATAAAATGTAAACGAATCAGAGCCAAAAGACTAATCTCCTGCTAGGCAGAAGTGCTTCTGCAGAAGTTTTGAGTGGTTGGTCCTTCTTGTCTAGAGAGAACAGTCTATATATTTCAGCCTCAAGTGGCTTGTTGCTGATATTCAAGATGAATTTTCCTTCTCTCTGTTCATTCAGCTAAACATAATTACATATTTTAGAGAAGTCAGAGTAAATAACATGTTTTCCTTGATATATCCTGCACTTCCAATTCTTCTGGCAGCTTATTTTCCCACTTTTTGATGTAAGAGTTACCTTCAATATCTGATTGTAGAATCCTCATAGAATTAAAAGACCTAACTGCCTAGCAAGAGGGAAAGCAATAATGATAAGAATAGGAAAGGGAATGATACCTTTGTGTCGTCACAAAACATTAAATGACCTTGCTTTGAGAAATTCTCTGAGGTGAGATTGGCCAGAACAACATAAAGTACACAGTTCACTCATTTATGCTGATCTGCTCTAGGTTACTATGGATGCTTCTGAACTACTCATTTGGCCTTGATTTACAGTGCAATTCCCTTGTTTCTTAAAGTAAACATTAGACAGCTTACATACAGGTTCCACTTGGCAGGAGCTCCCAAATAGTTTTGCTTAGCAGGAAAATTTAAGATATTATGGATGACAGGCGGCCTCAAGACTTATGCCCTATGCACTGTGTACATGTAGGCTGGTCTATACCATTTGGTCCGAGGACCACGGGGCTCTGTCATGTTGCTATGTGTGTTTTCATGTTGTTATTTTACAGTCTTAGTTTCAACATATCTAGGTTATTTTATCCTGTTTCCCGGCTTTGTAGCTATTCTTACTTCTTCTTATTTTATACTTATCTGAGTCTTTGGCATAATTATCTTTGAAATGTTGACTGCCTACAAATGACAAGCAAGGCTTTTGATAGCGACTGGTTAAACGATGTTCTCTGTCAATGTACTGGGACAGGTTGGAAAGATACCAACAACATCACTATAGTCAATTTCAATAATGAGAAGATGCGGATCACATGGGCAGCAACAGAATTACTTCCCGGCGAGAATGTGTCATTTTCTTATACGTGAGTACTGATAACATCTATTTCTCTTTCGTTGAAGGATCTACTCTAGAAGACTGTAATAGTTCAGTCCATCTGAGTCATCTGTGACACAAAAATGTTTTTAATTTTTTTTCTAATCATCCAGCAGGAAACTTCTGTTCACACGCTGCAGAAAAAGTGCATGAATCAGTAAACCTGCTGAATAGTGATTCATAGCAGACAGTATAAGAAAACCTTGTCTCCTGATTTGTCATTATCTTAATTACACTGCTGATTATGTTTTTCCATATGTGTCTATTTTACTTATTAACTGACTTAATTAATTTAACATTTTGATTAAAGGCAGACACAGTTTGATCTTTCCTTTTAGAAATAACTTTTAGCAGTACAGCTTGGGAAACAGGAACATAAAATCCACATCTGTTTAAGCATGGCATTATTTTATTAGCAAAAAAAGAACCTGAAAGAAACTTGAAAATTTCGTTCCTCACCAAAAACAAGAACTGGCAAGCCAATGAGGTTTTGGTCCTGAATTCCTCAACGCACTGTGAAATTTCCAGCTTCAAGAAGTTCCTTATGCAGACTTCCCTTTGTAGGAGCATTAAAGAAAAAAAAATGATTAAGCAAGGAATTCATGTTAACAAATAACACAGTATCTTCATCCACCATTTTTTTTTTTCATTTGTAGATTTAATGCGGACAGCACAACATTTGGAAGCCATGTCCCACCTACCTGTTGCATCAAGGTTTTAATTCTGGATGTCAGTTTAAGACAGAAGGCTCAACCCTTACCATCTCAATCATGAACAGTAATGGAAGCAAAGAGCTTTTTTCTAAAAGACTAAAATCTGACTTTTATAGTAAGTATGCAACATGTCTTTTCATAGTCCTAGTATCTGGATTGATTTCTTTAGTTGTCTGTAGTCTGAGAGGAAATAAATTGCATAAAACATGTATGCCAAAAACAAACTGCAGTTCTTTGGAATTACCAAGGGTGATTTTCATCCCATGCTTTCATCAGCTTTTACATAGGCAGCTGTAGCTAAGTCGGATTAAATAACATAGAAAGATTTGCCCTAAAACTCATTTTCAGAACTAAAATTAAAATAATCAAATATGTGAGTGTGCATGGATTAGGACAGACTTGCTCAGTAGGCTAGGAACATACCAGGAACATGAATAAAAGTTGATAATTTCTTGTGTTAGTTCCAGCCTTCTTGTCACAGAATCACAGAGTGGTTGAAGTTGGAAGGGACCTCTAGAGATCATCCAGTCCAATCCCCGCCTGCTCTAGCAGGGACACCTAGAGTACATGGCACAGGGTGGCATCCAGGCGAGTTCGGAAGATCTCTAAAGAAGGAGACTCCACAAACTCTCTGGGCAGCCTGTTCCAGGGCTCCGTCACCCTCACAACAAAGAAGTTCTTCCCCATATGCAGACGAAACTTCCTATGTTTCAGTTTGTGCACATTACCGCTTGTTCTACTGCTTTCTACAATGGAGAAAAGTTTGGCCCCATCCTCTTTATATTCTCCCCTCAGGTATTTGTACATATTGATCAGATCCCCTCTCAATCATCTTTTCTCCAGGCTAAACAGGCCTAGCTCGCTTAGTTTTTCCTCATAAGATAGATGTTATGTGCCCTGTATTTCTAACCTTTCATTCCTTTGCCATTCTCCACAAGATGTGATGCAACCAACTATTTCTAATCCAAGAGACTGTGGTGAAATCGTCAAAAGATTTCAGAAGAAATTAATTAAGTGGCTCTGTTATAGTCTGACAGAATAAAAGGCACATTCTCCTGATTGCTAGTAGGGATCTCATGATCCTGTTTCTATTAATTTCCCTCAAAATACATATTTTCCATCATTATGAGATGATTTTATTGGCATTATCTGAAATTGCATGTAGTAACAATGTTTAAAGTGAATCGATTTTTTTGATAAAAATCATGCAGAAGATGAAATGTACCAGGCATCATTTATCAAAGTCATTATCTTCCAAATATATTATTAGTACTTATTCTTTAGCTAAAAGGATTAATCAATCCTTTTAGTCACGGTAACTGTCCTTGGGAGTGCTTTACATCTCATAATTATATCAATATCTAACAGCTCAAGGAAAGCTGGAGCAGTAAACTCAGGCAATTAAATACCACTGATGTAAACATGAGTTTCAAGAGAGTTAGAAAACAACAACAACAACAACAACAACAACAACAAACAGAGACCAGACTTAAGTCTCAAAGATAAAAAGTCAGGGCATTTATAATATGCAAAAGGATATAGAAGGATCAAAGAAGCAAATAATGTTTTTCTTGCTGAAGACTATCCAATCACACAGGTCAAAAGATTGCCTTTTCTTTGGACCATATGAAAACAGTGAGGAGTAGTTTCAGCTGTAATCACAGGTAATGTCCCAGTACCATCCATTCAGATGCCCATGTGTGCCCTGTTGGTTATACTGTACAGTATTTGCTGGATCCATTCCAGTGTTTGCCTATATTTAGGCAACTGAAACACATGACATAAAATGATATCTATAACTACTTTAGCTTGGAGGTCCTAGAGTCCTTACTTAAGTATTTGCAACAAGTTCATGAAGTGAGTTGGTATCTACTTGTAAACAGTGAACTTTGAATGGAGAATGGTGTCATGCCATGAAGTGCCAGACTTCATTTTGTTGTTCAGTAAGAAGGTCAACTGCAAAAGCACATCCTTCAAGAAGACTGGCCACCTTCTTGGCTCACTATTCAGAGAAGGGATGAGAGAAAGAAGAAAGCACAGTGATTTAAACTTTTTTGAAGAAATTAATTTTAAGAGATTATTACATAATTTGTTTCCTTTGTTCTTAGTAAAGCCAAGCCGACCAGAAAATGTGACCTTCTTGTGGAAAGATGACACTGTTACTGTAAGCTGTAATGAACCAAAGAGAGCTGTGATCTGCTTGAGACTTGAGCTTCAGTATAAAAGCAAGTTTGATAAAGAGTGGCAAGTGAGTTGGACGTGGCTTTTTAAATAATTGTGGAAGAAGCTGGAAATATCATCGCCATAGAGTGTAAAACAGAGTCATTTTCATATTGTCCTCCTACCCCATACTTTAAAAATACCTGGTAGCAGAAAGCATTTTGATATCTAGAACACATTTCTATAATTTTGAGTTATAATTTCGAGCTTATAGAAAGAGCTGAGGACTATATAAATTTATTCAGAATAGGAAAGTCTTGGGGGATATTGACAGAAAGCAAGGTAGAAAAAGAAAAGAAGGGAGAAACAACAGGAAATAGAATGAAAGAAGAGATGACTGAAAGAGTATTTTTATTTATTTTGAAGTTAGATATTAATTATAATATTATTTCATTGACTTAAATCTTTCCAGGCTCACATATATCACATATATCACATATATCACATATATCACATATATCACATATATCACATATATATATATATATATATATATAACTTGAAGTGTGTTTTATATATTACAAATAAGTAAGTACTATGTGGATTGACTCTCATGTCCCTCAACTCAGCATCAAACAATGAGGAATGCGTATGAATGGAATGTGTATCAATGGGAAGGAATCAGTCAAGAAATGGAGTTCCTCAAAATTCTGAGAAGTTAAAATTTGACGTTGGGGTTTCGGGTTGGCCTGTCACTTATTCTTACTATAATCATGATAAAGCATTCTGAAACTCTTTTTTGAACCAGAAATAATGATAATATACTTTCCTTCTCAGTCCAAAATTTCTAGGTGTTGCAGTGTTGGAGAGCAAGGCTTTGACCCAAGGAAATGCTATTCTTTTCGGGTCAGACTGAAGAGGCTAGTACCTCACTGCAACGTAGTTAATTACAGCAGTGACTGGGAAGCAGAAACATTTTGGATGAATGGCATATCATTAGGTAACAGCTGTGCTTCATTCATATATTCTCTAAATGCAAATGCAGGAGGAGAGAATGACTGAAGAAGAGGATAGAAATGTGCATCTATTTAACATAGCCCTCTACCATGCTGCCCCTTCCACTGTCAAAAGAAGCTCATATGGAAGTCTGATTGCCCATTTTTAATTCCCATCTATACTGTTCCTTATAATCCTTGATGCTAGTAACTTATGCAATGCTCAGTAAAGTTAAAAAAGATTTCCAAAACTTTTTGTGCTACAGCTGTGTTTAGTGTTCTTCAATGAAAGTAATGATATTGTTCCTGGTGTATGCTGATATATATGTAGTGTGTGTATATATACATATATGTATGTATGTGCATGTGGATATAGCAAAGCAGGCATTCTGATGATATATACATAACAAATCTGATCTCTAAGAAAATCCTTATTGCACCATTTTTATGGCAATTTGTTTGAAGTGTTCATCAAACTGAATTACAGGAACAGAAAGCACAGCTAAATGATGTGTAGACCCTCTTGGGAGAATGTAGTGCGTCAATAAAATGGGGGCATAGTGGAAAAAGAGATGAAGTGAACACAAAGCCATTATCAGAATTCATTTTACGTGAGATAGCCACATTGCAATTGGATTACAGTTGCCTTGGATTAGCTGTCTGGTGGAAACATATTTATACTAGTTATCAAAACCAAAAGATTTGATGAAGTAGACTACATCCCAGTGCATTCATATCAGCTATCCATAAAATGCTGTTCACAAAGCTTTGCCAAAAATATGAAACACACAGACGTCCAGTGTATCCAGATCTGAGTTCTCCAAAAGACCATTAGCTCGTCTGAAGATCTGTAGACACAAAGCTGTGTTGAAATTCTGGAGTACTGATGTGTGTGTTCTGCACTAGCAGTAACCACAAGGGAAGCCTCACCTACCTTGCAGTCTGTGAATCTGCAAGTGTGTCCTCAGGTGTTGCTGGCAAGTGTCCTTCAGAAAACGTAGAGGATGATACTTTCTTGTGGGCCAATGAGAGGGGACACGTCAGCGCTTCCTGGACCATTTGACCGTAGGCAGCCTGCAGGCATTTGCGAGGATGGCAGAGAAGAAGCAGACTCATGGTTCAGCTATTCTGGATGCCCCTGGTTTAGAAGTGGTACTGGTGGAGTTCCTTTACTGAGGCAAGCATTTCACTTCAGGACGTGAATAAGTCTGCATTCTCTCTGAATCTAACATCAGAAAAAAACATGAACAAAGCTATGCTCAAGATATTTCACAAATACTGAATGCAAAAACCTTATTGGGAGATCACAACTTTTCTTGTGGCTTTTTGGCAGGCTGAACAAAAAAAAAGCAGGTGGAAGAGGCTGTCGTAGGGAACAAAGTGACTGTGGAATACTGCTTATAGGACAGTTGTTCCTGCATGAATAATTCATATTAGTTCTTAGAGTATCGATTGGGAGAGAAGAACATCATTAGGATAAAGTAGTTTTAAGGTGGCATTATAAAAGCTGCAGAAAAATACTGAGAGTGCTCAGAGGTGCACAAATGCATTAGTTTATATGCTAGTGTGCTGAATTATGTCCTGACACTCGTTCCTTTCTAGACATAAGGTTTGGGGGCTTTTTGTTTGTTGGGAGGGAGGAGACATTGTTTGTTTGTTTTATCTTGGAAATTAGGATTTTTTTTCTTGGGAAATAAGAAATTCAAACTGTATATACACTTACACTTAAAGCACTGGTGATAGCAAGTTTGTATATGTAAGATACATTTTCATCTAAAATTGCTGCATCACTGTCAATATGGTATGTTGGACACAAGAAAGAATATTTAATTTGATTCATTCCAAACACCTTCACCCCTTTTCACCCTTTGTCCTTAAGATGCCTCCTTTGTCCTGCACATCGGTAGTTTAGATAAATGAAAGCTCAATATTATTTTATTGCATGGTTTGGGGATTCCTTGTCAGCTTCAGTTGAATTTGTCTTAATTATTCCTGATTTTTTTTAAGAAAAAATCTGTTCTATTTAAGAGTTATTACTGTTAAAGCAAACAAGAAAATTTTCACTTTTTTTGTGCGTGTGATTATTCCTAGATTCATGTGATGATGACATAAAAACTCGGACAAACACAATAATTCTTCTAAGCTGTACGCTGTCAGTACTTCTAATGATATTTCTTCTTGTGATTCTTCTGTGTAAATGGCAGAGGTAAGTATAATTTTAGTGGTCAGTACTACGTATTCATTTCAAGAAAATAAAGCGGTCATTCAAGGTCAAATCTTTTATCACTTAAGCTTCTTATCTGATAAAATGAAGTTAGCATCAAGATGCAGAAGTCAGTAGCCTTTTTACCACTGAGGGCTAATGGATCTTGGTCTTCTGAACCCCAGAACTTTTCATTTTCAAAAACAGAGGGAATAATTCTAGTATAATGGAACTCTTCAGGACAAAATTCTGTCTCACTTCACCTCTGTTCTTTCCCAGAAGCTGAATATTTAGAAGCCAGTTTATTTTACTAATGCTTCTGAACTGACTTCCATTTCTTTGCACAATTAAAAAAAAATCTGTTGTAAAGGCCCGGATTTTTTTTCTTTTTTCCCCTTCCTGTGATGGGGTGAGGGGGAAATACAAAGGAAGTACTGCAGAAAATAGCTTGCAAATAAATGGGACTCAGATAACCTTTCTAGTTTATAGGCTCTTTTCGTTTTGTGCTTATGATCTCTAAATAAGTCAGTGCAGCTGTTTGCTGCACCACCTTTTCAGTTTGACGGAATGTCAAGAGAGAATTTTAAGCTCTAGCTATGTATTGTATGGAGCAACATGGCACTTGCTGACTAGCTGGAAGTCTGAATGCATTCTAAATTTTACAAGAATGAGATTGGTTGGAAGACAGCAGAAAATCAGTCTTAGTCTGATGGCCTCAACATTCTGCTATGATTCTGCTATTGAATAAATCATACCTGGCTTCAAACTGATCAAATGACTGCTTTACGATATTGCTTTTTAACTTTAACACACATTTAAAAGATATCAAGCGTGGAGGACTGTCATGTTAATTATATCAGTGGCTACAAAACTTTGTTGTAATACAGGCATACATGAATGAATATAATGTGACAGAAAACATGTATTTTTCTTTCTTCTTCACAGACTTCAAAAGTCAGTCATGCCTGTTATACCAGATCCCAAATATGTATTTGCTGATCTCTTCAATGACCATAGTGGAAATTTTGAGGTAAATGTTGTTTTCATAGCATGGGTGTGAACTGTAAGATGTTGTGAATGATTTGGAAATTGCAAATTAAACCAGTGTTTTGCACTGACATTTGTCATAGGTGGTCTCTGACCCATGGGAATAACTCTTCCCTGGTGCGATGTGACCATCCAGATCCCCAGATCAAATGCCATTGACCATCCTGTTTGTATAGTGCTTCTTTGGCACTGCATAAACTACTTTTTGCAGAAAGAGACAGAGAAAGTTCAAGAGAAGAATCTCTGGGAATCCAGAGAAACTGCAACACCATCTGTTGAGATATCAGCATGGAGTTTGCTTCTGTTCCTGGCTGTGTCATCTCAGGGAACTTCTTCCACTTTGAGGCAGATTCTTCCCCATTATGTCTGTGAAGTGTGGTGAGCTTTAGAGCTGAGGCAAAAATGGCTTTTATCTTTGGTTGCAGGTAGCATCCTCTTCTACCACAAAGGTCTATGCTCACTGAGCCTTTAGAAACAGAATAGTCATCAAAGGAATACACCACACAGTTTATGCTTTTGCTTTTCACTGTTCCTCAAATCCATGACATCATATATGTGATGTATTATTTTGTATTAATTGGGTTGTCTTAATGCAACTTACCATTAAGTTTCATCTGAAAGTAGACAGGCCAAATATTTAGGAATGTTTTCAAACTAAGTGACAATATCAAAAGACAGTAATAATGTTTGCATCAGAGAGGTGCAAAGAGTTTTCAGTGACAAACCAAAAATTTTCCTTACATAAGATATGTTAAAACCAAAACAAAAGAGTAAGATGTAAGTGCAAATTCATAACGAAGCATTAATCCAGAGATGCAATGCTGTGTTGATTTCCTTGTAAACTCAATCTGAATCTGAATTAAGTCAGGGCAGTGCATAACTCCACCAAGGATCACAAAGAATTTTGCACATCCAAAGATTTCTACAGACTCTGATTATTTAAGATTCCTTGAGGGTTACATTTCTCAATAGTTAGTAGGTGTATAACTTCCTTCCTTCCTTCCTTCCTTCGTTCCTTCGTGCCTTCCTTCCTTCCTTCCTTCGTTCCTTCGTGCCTTCCTTCCTTCCTTCCTTCGTTCCTTCGTGCCTTCCTTCCTTCCTTCCTTCGTTCCTTCGTGCCTTCCTTCCTTCCTTCCTTCGTTCCTTCGTGCCTTCCTTCCTTCCTTCCTTCGTTCCTTCGTGCCTTCCTTCCTTCCTTCCTTCGTTCCTTCGTGCCTTCCTTCCTTCCTTCCTTCGTTCCTTCGTGCCTTCCTTCCTTCCTTCCTTCGTTCCTTCGTGCCTTCCTTCCTTCCTTCCTTCGTTCCTTCGTGCCTTCCTTCCTTCCTTCCTTCGTTCCTTCGTGCCTTCCTTCCTTCCTTCCTTCGTTCCTTCGTGCCTTCCTTCCTTCCTTCCTTCGTTCCTTCGTGCCTTCCTTCCTTCCTTCCTTCGTTCCTTCGTGCCTTCCTTCCTTCCTTCCTTCGTTCCTTCGTGCCTTCCTTCCTTCCTTCCTTCGTTCCTTCGTGCCTTCCTTCCTTCCTTCCTTCGTTCCTTCGTGCCTTCCTTCCTTCCTTCCTTCGTTCCTTCGTGCCTTCCTTCCTTCCTTCCTTCGTTCCTTCGTGCCTTCCTTCCTTCCTTCCTTCCTTTCCCTTCCTTCTTCCTTCCTCTGTTTCTCCCTCCCTCCCAGAACTTGCCAACATTAACTTTTTATTTTTCCAGGAATGGATAGACAAAACTGAGCAAGCAACAGTGCAAAACAAGGTAGAATATGAAGAGTCAGAGTGCACCATTGAGGAGGAAAGCCACCAAGAAGACAAAAATAGTGACAAAGTAGAGTCTAAGGATAATATCTTCAGTTTTTCAGGAGCAGCTGAAAATGACCATCCCAAAACATCTCAAAATGCCTGCCTGATGCCAACATCCAATGTTACAGTTTGTCTTGCTGGCTTCCCAATTTTAATGAATGATGATATGTATGTGATGTTATAAAATCTGTATAATGTAGCAGATATTAGAAAACAGAATCATACCTTGATCGCATCCTGATCAGTTTAGGGGAGTGACTGAATGAAAGGAGAGATTGTCATGGTTAGACTCACATAAGATACCAGGCTGTGTTATTTGTCCAGAATTTATGATGACTTGGGCGGATTCAGTATATGAAATAAATATCTGATCATTTCTAAAGTTAGGGTTTGTCTAGCTGGGGCTTATTTCCAGGACTAAATTAAGTCCCTTTTTCCTGCTCGGAGTGGAAGAGAACAAGTGATACTCCACAGTACAGACTGGGCTCAATCCTTGTGCTTATGGATTGCATAGGGCCAGTGAAAACTATGCTATTATTCTTCCCAAGGTATCAGAGAAAATAGATTTTTCCCTCACAGTCTTTATCTCATGAAGGGTCAGATGACATATTCCTTATTTCCATAGGGACAATAATATAATGCTTTGCACATTATTCTCATTGTAAAAAAATATTGCTTTTGGGAGCTCTTCTCCTAGTTTGAAACCTTGTGCTTCATTGTATGCATTAAAGGTCTTCAAAAAGAGAAAGTAATGGAACTGTGCCTGGGAATAAAGGAGTGAGGATGTGCCAAATTGTGTCAGACTTCATCCTGCAAATAGTTCTGTGTAGGCAGCTTTTCTTGAGAACAGCAGGGCTCCTCAGGCCTTCTCTGAGGTCCATCCTCAGTAATACAGCCTTAGCGTTTTCTCTTCATATGAATAAGCAATTTCTTGTAGAAAGCAGCCTTACTGTGAAAAATGTTTATATTTAACTGAGTTCCATTTATTTCAAATAATCTTTTAGTTCAATGAACAGATGTAGATTTTACTTAGGATTTGTTCATAGTGTATATATTGTTTTTTTATTGTCATAGTATGTTCTAATCTTTCTAAAACATACCATCTTTAAAATAAACATGATTCTATTTTTCAAATGAAATATAATATGTAATCAGAACTCAGAAACCAAATCTTGACTATTTGGTAATCTTCCCCGTAACGCTTAAGTTGCATATTGCTTGGAAGCAAATACTGTAGACACGGTGTAGTAAAGTAATTGAATAACTATATAAGTTGACTAAGCTGTGCCAAGTGCACATTTTTAGTAATTAATTTATAGTGTAATTTGGATATTGTTCAAGTCACAAAATACAATGATTAGTAAAATATTTACAATTTAGCATTTAAAAATTTCAAGTTCAGGTGTACAGTAAAATTCAACCCATTAGCTTCCAAAATCTGTTTCCTAGTGACCCAGTTGTTTGCATTATGGGGGGAAAAAATCAACAACTTTTCTGACCAATAACTACAGAATCTAACTGGGTAGACAGTTTAGGCATATTCCTTAATATGCTCAGTATGTTTTTTTTTTTTTGATGTTACTCCAGATTTGATTGTTCCCTAACAAGATGAGCAGGATTTTTCATAGTTCTGACAAATTTCATGCTTTTTCCTCGCAAAATGAGATGTTCATCCCATATTTCTAGAAAGTTTTGATAAATGTAAGCTTAAAAAGTTTCAACAACCTAGTAAGAATACAATACAGTTTAAATTAATACAGACTTGTTATATTATTACTTATATTTAAACTCATAATTTCATCAGTAGAATCTTCTTCTCAGATGGTTTAAATTATAACATGAAAATCAGAGAAGGAACATTGACTTATATGAGGTAAGAACCTTCCCCAATGATGATTCAAACAACAAAATAGGAAGCCAACTCCAGAATTTATTGCTTTGTTACTCCATGCTAGTAATCATGCATATGTACATATGGGAGTTTATAGTGCTAGGTGAATATCTTAGCTGAACCATTTTCTGTTGTACAAATATTATTTTGTTTAAGAGCAAAAATTTTTAACATATTCTGTTGAAATTTTACTTTGGAGGAAAAATAAAGAAGAAATCCATATTCAAATGTACCATTTCAACAGTCTTCCTGAAATAAAACGTTCTTTAATTTTTTAACACAAAAATGTTATAATGTTGTTTATTATGTTATATAGATACATCATTTTTACATAAATGTGTGCAACTAGGTCTTTAATAGACTAGAAATAATAATAATAAAAAACAGAATACTCATCCAGTTGAAATATTTATTTTAAAAATGTTTCTCCTGAATAAAATACAACAGAGTTGGGTGGGCATTAAAATTCAAAACAAGGCAATTTTTGAATTTTTATTTCCTGCAAACTCCAGAAAAATGTCTACAGAGGTATGAAGAACACATTTTAGGCCTTAGCAAAATTCCACCGTCCCAAATACTGATGATAATTCTGTCAAAAAAAGGCACAACATGCAGACATATGTCCGATTAGCCATTGCTCATGAGAGTTGGCTACCCTGGAGGCCCTAAGCACATTTCTGAGCTTCTCACTCCTGGTGCCCACAGTAGCCTGGCCCTGATGGGACCCTAGTGGTCCTTGATGACACCTGGCCCTTGATTTCAAAGGAAGGAAATCTGGGCACATAGGCTGAAGGGCAGCAGTGGCACCTACCACCCAAGCAACTGACAACCAAGGCTCTGGGGCCCATCTGGCTTCAGGCTGAATCTCCACTCAGCAGAAGAATAATCAGAAAGATCAGTGAGAGTCTGACAATGAGGATCCTAGCAAAAAATATCAGAAAAGGAAGCAAAATACCTTTATAAAAATATGTATGTATACTATTCACACCAACATTTAAGAGGGATGGGATAGAACTGTGACTCCAGATATGAATGCTAGAGATACACACGGGTTACAGAGCAATATCTTTTCAAGTATGCTCTTTAACCAATTTCCCAGTTGTGGGTTCAAGACTGGTTTCTCCTTTGTAACATACTGGCTGAAAAAAAACCCTTCAGAAAGTCTACCTACGTTGCAGACTTGCAAGAGCATTGCTTTGATTCTAAGAAACTCAGGAGGGCTAGCTACCTCTAACAAAATCCTCAGGTCCTCCAAGATTTTGACAAAGTGCTGCATATCAGGTCACTGTTCACATAAGAAGGCACTTTAAATTATAACGATGAAACTTCCTCAGATGAAGTTATGCCTGTGCCTGCTTGTCTAATGTTCCCTTTGCAGGAGAGCTCTGGGGCAACACTGCAAGCAAAATTCAAGAGCTTTTGATCCTCATGCTTCGCTCAACAGTCACAGACGGGGTTGCTGCTTTCAGCCGCCTTTCTAAGCAGTGACAAGTTAGTGAGAGCATAATGTGAGGCTTTCGCAATTTCCTCTCTGCCTTTTTCCATTATTTTGTCATCACTTTTTCTTCTCTCCAGCTCAGCTTATTTTGTCATCACTTTTTCTTCTCTGCAGCTCAGCTGAGCTCTGCTTGTCTCATTTCATCTCATCTCCTCTTCTCTCCTGTGCTTTCCTAGATGGTTACACAGCTCCTCAGACAGATTCACAGAATAGGCTTCCAGTGATTCATGCAAACCTAGTTACAAATGAGCAAATAAAAGTGTCCAGAAAGGAAAAGGCGTGTTCAACTCCCCACAGTGAAAAGCAGGGTACACTGCAGCTTTCATACCATCCTCTTTATTTATTCAAAAGCTGTCATGTTCTTCAAAGCCCTGAATCTCTCAGATGCTAGATTTTGTTCCCAATTATATCCCACAGAAAATGGAGAAGCTGTGTATCATATGGTAGTCCAGACTAATTGAACTATATTTTCACAATGGCAGAACAAACAGGTTGTATATTTATTTCTCCTGCAATTTATGTGCTAGCTGTACTAGTGCTGAGCCAATTTACATTGCTAGATTGAACATCTATACTGTTTCCTTTGATCCATTTGATGTCTGATATTCAGTGAGAGGAAGAATAGGAGGAAATCACACTTAAAAAAGAAAAAAGCACCTTATTGGAACCATCTTACACCTTCTGTTTTTCCTCACCTTTTCTGTGTTTCTATTATTATTATTATTATCATTATTACTATTATTATTATTACTAGAGGTTTCATAATTTTTTTGGATTTTTTTTCCATTATTGAATGCCAAATTTTGAGTTGAAAATGGCTTCTTTTGTAGTGAACTGAAAGGTTTCTAAAAGGTTATTCATAAAAGCTTTAAAAAATATCCTTTTTTTTTCTCATAACTTAGATATTTTTAACATCACTAAATGTTTCCTGGAAGAAAAGTGATCTATGAAGATGAAAATGGAGAAGGATCACACTCACTGAATATCTGAAGGTCTGGGCTAAATATAATCATTTTCCCTGCACAACAAATACAAAATGACTACTGTGCAGGTCTAAACTTTTCAAAATGTAAAGGATAAACAGTTCATTGGGTGCAAAGTGAAAGCATAGCTCTAACTAGTATTCTATTACTGACTAAGCAGATGTCTTATAAGTGACCAGTCCCGTGCATAGACCTCAAGATCTTGTTCCTGCACATTTCTTGCTGGCAGTTCCTGAACACAAGGTTATGTAGATAGGAAATTGTAGGGGTACACTGCCCACAAGTAATTAAATCTGTAGTGAGAAATAAAAAGTAACAGTTGGTTGTGATTCTTCTCTCCGTCCTGATGGTCCTAGTGGGGGACAGAACTCTTCCCTGTGAGGGACTAGATGCATGCAGGAATAAGCTTTCCCTGAGCATCCATAGACCAGACAACAATCCATAGGAAAACAGGTCTTCCTCTGTGTATTTGTACAAAATGCAGATGGTGTCAGAAGAGAGAGCAAAGGACTTTCTACTGCACTTATACCTTACGTTTTTCAACAGGCAATTCCAGACTTCATTTTCTTTGTTATAAGATTCTTTTGGTTCATTGGTTCATTCAAGTCTTAAGCAGTAGTTTCCGTTAGTAGATGTTAAACTGAGTCTATAAAAGAGGTCATTAGCATTATCAGGTTTGTAAATAGGAACTTATACCTTGGAAAGGGGCACAGCAGTCTGTGCAAAATCATCCTGTAGAGTAAAAGTGAGAGAGCACAACGTGCCTCCTGCATTCAAGAGGCTTTCTCATGGCGTTCTCAGCCTGGCATTCTCTGTCCTTAGACATGCATAAGCAATATCAATAAATTGTTTTCAAAAATGATATACGAATTTACTTATAAACATCTCCATATTTAAATTATCTACTTTGAAACCAGAAGAATAGTATATGCAGTAAAAAGTAAGTAAAAAGCATAGAGAAGATAGGACATGAGGAGGAAGAATTAGAAACAAAATCACATAGTACAGATTCTTGCATTTCTGGATAATAGCTTCTATTTAGAAAAAAATAAGCATGTGAGAATAATATGCATGTGAAAATGAATGAACAAATACACATATACATATTATATAAATATATATATTATGTGTAAATAGCATAAGATCTTACAGTAAATCACACGTCATTCATTAGAGAACTAGGCAAGCTGTTCATTGTAAGAAGTGGCAAAATGATTTTAATATGCTTCTAGCTGAGGGATAGTAGTCAGGAATACAGTTTCTTTCTTTGAAAAAAAATATTTCAAAATAGATTTGCAAGCTATTGCCTGAGCTGAGGGACCAGCTTGGCAGAGTAGTTTTAAGCAACTCCTAGATCAAAGCAATAGTTTTCCAAACTATTCTCTATTCCCTTTGCAATCATCAGAAGGCAGTTAAGCCCTTAGGTACCATGCTACAAGCAGCATGCCATAGACTGCCATAAGGCAGTCTAGAGTTTACTTGTGTTTATTGACAGCTGAGTGATAAGAGCATACTGTAATCTCAAAGAATTATTTTTTTCCCAATACTCAGTAAATAAGGCAGTAAAGAAACGCAAATAAAATATTACAAGCCTTCTATACTAGAATTTATAAAAGATTTCTTAAATAACTGAGGTAATGCTAGTAATATCAATGAGATAATACCCATGATACAAGACTAGGAATGACAGAAATATTATAAAGCACACCATACTATTTGCTATCTGCCACTATTATCAATGAATACTAAGTGTCTAGGACTTTACCTTTCAGAGTTTTATAATTTTATAGTTGCCAGACTATGATAAGATTGAACAAATATTCTCTCCTGACTATGTTCTGCTTTCTTTGCTGTTTTTTTTCTACTATCAACATGCTGAAGGACTATCATTACTTAGGTTCCTGCTCTATACTGCTGTGCAAAGACTTCTAAAATGTATCATCTGCTGTTATGTTCTCGGATGGTTTTTAATGGGAAGAAAAAAGTCATGTTAGGTCTTTAACAGCAAAACAAATGGGTTGATAAATAACTCTGACATAGACATCTCTGTTTCTCCTAGTAGCTCTTTAGGACAATATGAAGTCCATAGAAAAAGCACCAGACCTTGTTTTGGGGTAGACATGTTTCTCTGGGCTGTAGACCCATCTATCCTCCTCCTTCCTCTAACCTAGCCAGTCTGGAATACTATTTTAAATTCTTATGCTTATTATTTTGTGAAAGGGTTGAGTTCCAAAAGAAGGGTGAGAATAGCCCAAACACTGAATTTTAAGGCATATAGGATGCTCTCTTACCAAAAAGAAATGTAGTAAGATCTTGACTTTTACATACTCTGATAGTTGTCTAACTGTGGAGCTAAAAGGCTAAGCAGGGACTGGGGAGAAGAGAATTTCAAACCCTCCCCTCTTTCCTTACCTCGCACCATTTAGGCTGCCAAGCTGAGCATTGCATATTGCAACTGTACGGTGAAACATAACAATTTATTAAATGCTTTTAAGTAAGTGCATAAATCACAAGATGGAAAGTTATATGACTAAAGTTAGGTGCTTGTTATTGCCAGATCATGAATTTAAGTATCACTTACCAACTGAAATCACTGAGGTAACTTTGTCTGCATAGAAAGCACAAAACAGGAAAGTAAATTTTGGGCAATAATCTGAAATTCTTAAAAGGCTGATTTTCAAACATTAATTCCGCCTTTTTCTACCAACTAAATGCATTCTTAGAGGCAGTGGGACACAACAGCCATTTACCAAGTCACAAAAGTGTTACTCAACATCTGAGGGGTAGAAAGGGAAGGTGAATTTCTGAGCAGATACACAGCAGTGCAAAAAAACTGTTCATGTTTGTCTGCTAGGAAAACATTCCTATTTCCAGTGATTTAAATTGTCATAGACTAAATGAAATGCAGACACAAACAAAATTCTGCCTCTGTTTTATAGCAAATTTTATAGTAAATTCTGCCATGAGTAACAACGCTACCACAGGAAAATGTTAAAGCTTTGGGGTTTATCTCTCATTAGATTGATATAAACTCAATTTCCATCCAAAAGATTTTTCATCCAGAAGTGATGAAGATGAAGCAGGCAGCTTCATTATTATTAGGGCATCCTAATACCTGCTCCAGCTCTGCGTATCTTACCTTTGAGTATCAAGATTTCCCATAGCTTTCAGCATATAAAAAAGGAGAGAGTTACCAAGACAGCATGGCTTCAGGTTTGCATGTGAGCCACTATAAAGGCACAATGCAACAAAGCCACTGAAAAGAGATGTTTTTGTTTCCTATCACATTTTGCAGATGTTCATAAAAAAATTCACTACAAAATATTTGAAATTCAGTGCTAAGAACTGAAGTAAACCAAGGGTCGAACAGATGTTTGAGAACAGTTATCTCTCATGGTATCTCAGTGCGTGCAAATGTCTCCTTTTTCTTGCATGCTATTTTGCAGAAGATGTTAGATCACAATCAACAGCAGAAAGGATTTGAACGCCCGGGTATTGGAGAAGATCTCCACATCAGAAAAGTCTCAGGGTTGCCACCCTCACAAATCTAAACACGTAGCCCAGATGTAGATTAAAAACGAGAAGTAGAAGAGGCAGGCAGAGGGGAGCTGATATTTCCTCTTAATTTTGATTAAAGCTACAACTGGGAAATTATTCTGTGTCTTGGGTTGAAATCAGTCAAATCAGAATTGTTTTCAAATCTTACATCCTAGCAGTAGGTACTGTTCCTGCTACCATGAGACTCAGCAGGAGGCTATCAACAGCAATGGGTGCAGGGGAATGGGGAGAAATCAGTGCACCTAACTATTGTAGCTTTAAAAGACAAAGTTTAGAGCACTAAATGATGTGTTTAAAGAGGTAGGATTTTACCTTGAGTTTTATATGTCAGTTTTTTGTAGTACCACCTGATCTGATGCAAAAGTGTCTTAAAAAAAAACAAATAAAGCACAGTGCACATAAAGCTACATCAGTATTCACTATATGTCAGTGAAGAATTTGGCCAGTATTTTCTCACACTCTGCTGGGCATTTGACAGATCATGATATCTGTTGAATGCTGAAAGAAAACCCAGTTGACGCTTCTTCTGTCTTCTGCAAGATATTTTGTTGTGGCTCTTCGAAGTTGACAAGCCAAAGTAGTTGAAAGGAGACTTACAAAACCTTTTGTTCCAATGCTGCTTATGCAGTAACAGGACATTCTAAGAAAAAATAAATGTCTCTTCCAAGAAAGGGAAAAGTATTCTGACAAGGAGGACGGAACTTTTAAAAGTGAAGACTAAAAGCCCTGCTTATATCAGCTTCTACATGATTGTGTACCACAGAGTCAGAAGATTTATAATCAGAGCAATACGAATGCCCTCCATCAGTGCTTCAAGTTTCTCTCTGCAAGAAGTCAAACAATCTTTCATTTTGAAACTTATGGCCTGGTTCAGCCAGAAAAAAAATCACAGAACCACAGAGAGTCACAGCATGATTGGGGTTGGAAAACCCTCGGGAGATCATTTAGATCAACCCTTTCAAGTTCACTGCATAAAGTTAATCAAATTATTTCACACAAATGTCAACTGTAAGCAAATGCAAAATTCATAGTTTATACACTGTTTTGATCTGCACTGGTGCAAGAAATAGGACATTGCTGAAGGCAGCAGGTGATCAAATCCATTACTATAAAATTAGTATAATAAATTTTTGCTATTTATCAGATTTAGTAAGACAGTATTTAAGAGTAGAAAACTGTGGTTCTAGACACCATGAAAGGAGTTAGCAGAATTATAAACAGCATCTGTCATAGAGGGTCAATAACTTAATTAAAACAGGAAAAGAGAGGTAGGTGAGTCAAAGGATGACAGACAGATGACATAGTAAATTAGTTCTAAAACAGTAACAATTAAACATTTTTTGATGATTTGATGTTATTTCAGTCGAAGGGCTCTACACGAAGCAAGAGTTGAAGATTGAATACAAATTAATTGATGATATTCACATATTCTGTCAGCATTTACATAGGCGGTTGCAACTGTCTTTGAAAATAAGGTAGAAACTTTGCAAGAAAAGTCAGCCTGAAGGGTAAAATTATGTATCAAGTCTAATAAAAACATATGTGCTCTAAGATACAGAGAAGCTATTGGACCACACAGCAACGCAGAGAGCATCTTAGTAATATCAGATGTGTTTCTGCCCTTGTAGTACTCCAACAATGCAGTCAACTGCCTCTGGGTATTTTGGAAAATATCATTATCACAATGCCCTCTGTTATTTGGCATAGAAGTTAGTTCAGTGCTTCAGAACATTAACTTCTTAAGTACAGGATGCCTTAAGAGTCCTGGGAGTCCTGTTTGATAACAAGTTAGCCATAAGGCGGCAGTGTGCCCTTGTGACCAAGAGGCCAATGGGATCCTGGACTGCATCAGGAGGAGAGTTGCCAGCAGGTCGAGGGAGGGGATCCTGCCCCTCTACTCAGCTCTGGTGAGGCCGCACCTGGAGTATTGTGTGCAGATCTGGGATCCCCAGTACAAGAGGGACGTGGAGCTTCGAGAGAGGGTTGTGTAGAGCCACAAAGATGATTAAGGGACTGGAGCATCTATCTTATGAGGAAAGACTAAGTAAGCTGGGTCTGTTTAGCCTGGTGAAGAGAAGATTGAGAGGGGATCTGATCAATAAGTGTAAATACCTGAGTGGAGGATATAGAGGGGGTGGGGCCAAACTCTTCTTAGCAGTTGCCAGTCACAGGACAAGGGGTAATGGGTACAAACACACAGGAAGTTTCATCTGCATATGAGGAAGAACTTATTTCCTGTGAGGGTGACAGAGCCCTGGAACAGGCTGCCCAGAGAGGTTATGGAGTCTTCTTCTCTGGAGATCTTCAAAACTGCCGCATGCTCTCGATGTCCCAGCTTGTGCAGAGGGGTTGGATTAAATGATCTCCAGAGGTCCCTTCCAACCTCAACCATTTTCTGTGATTCTGTGTTAAGAGGTCTTAATACTAGAAAATATGGACATGTATGTGAATAGCTGGACAGCAATAAAAAGTACTAGCAAAGTGCCTTGTTGATTGGAAGAACCAACATTGCAAGTTGCAAATTTTGATGAAGAGATAATTTTATTTCTGTAGGTTTTCTGAGAATACATCAAGTTGCCAAAAATAACAATTTAGTAACCAACATGCAAATTGCTTAGAATATTATTTTCTCTTTGGTTACATGATAAGAATAGCTTGAAGCCATTTGTATTTCTTCCTCCATAGATGGAGACCTCAGAAACAACTCAGGACAATGAGTTTCCTTCAGAACACTCTCCATGCAGGTGAGTCTCTCATGCTGCTCATGTTTATAGCCTAATGGCTTTTGTACATCCGAGTACTACATTACAGGTTTCTCTGCATCCAAGCAGGTTTTGAAGATCTCCAGAGAAGGAGACTCCACAACCTCTCTGGGCAGCCTGTTCCAGTGCTCTGTCACCCTCACTGTTAAGAAATTTTTCCTTAAGTTCCTATGGAATTTTTGATGTTTCAGTTTCCGGCCATTTCCTCTAGTCCTATCAGTGACCACCACTGAAAAGAGACCATCCCCGTCCTCTGCACTCCCTCCCTTGAGGTATTTATATTGAACCAGGGACCTCTTGATCTGCAGTCAAATGCTCTCCCACTGAGCTATACCCCCTCCTAAATTACCTTTGTGTTACACCATATATATATACTGACTTCAAAGGCAATGGCAGTTCTTCTGAAGGTATTTCCTGTCCTATTGTTTCAAATTTACAGATGTGTGATGTCTATAATAATGATATCAAAGACAAATTCTTGTCTTGAAGCATTAAAAATGGATGATTACTGGATTGTTTTTTAAAGAAAAAATGCTCTCAAAATAAAATGTTAATTATCTGTGATCTTGTAAAAATGAAACAAAAAATGTTGATGCAGTGGGTGCAGCTGCTTTGTAATTTTAGTGATGTTCAATAGTAAAACTACAGCTGGAGAAAACAATGCCGCATTTTTAATATAAATGAAAAAAATCATTGCTGTCAAATGAAAATTTTCAGCTTACTGTTGTGTTTAAAAAATTCTGTGCATAGTAAATGCCCTAAAAATGTTCATTCAATCCTGAACACTGAGCATTAAACTACTGTTTCACAAAGCTAGCAAAGAAACATGTGTTAGCCCTAAACTGTGCACAGAATGGGGAGGAGAAAATATGCCATACCCAAGGACCATACCCAAGATTGGACTACCTTGTTTCTTTAGGAATCACAGGCAGAGTTCACAAAGACTTCAGAAAATAAGCAGGGATTAACTAGAGATGGACAGGGAAAGGAAGGGAGAGTGTGGAGGCAGTACTTTAAAAATCCCTAAGAGGGGCATGCCTGACCTTTATCTGGCTATGCTAGTAGAGCTTTAAAAGCTCTACTAAAACTGCTAGAAAAATAGGCACATTCATGTGCGTGCACACGTGGTGGAGAGTTGCAGGATGGTGGGACTGTGCTCTCCTCCCGATCTGGTGTGTTGTGGCTTCCCCTTTCCTCCCGACTCGATTCGGTGGGATTCACGTGCCTCAGCGTGCGTTTTGTGGAAGCTCCGCCGTTTAATTGGCACCCGGACTGTGATCCTGCCATCCTTGACACTGCATCCTTATGATGGCTCTATGCTGTTAATCAGCTAATTGCAAAGAGGTACAGGGTAAAGGTGCAACTCTGATGATCAGGTCAAATTGGCTGCTCTTGGACTAGTGTTTGTCACGAGCTTTTTTGTTAATTGGTGCAAAGCTGTATTTAGTGCCTTGCAGTATTTCTCACCTTTAATCTGTGATATAGACCCAGGTTTTTCAATGGCAGAATCCATTCCCTGCACTAAACTGAGTGCAGGTGGGGAGCTGACAACTCTGAGGAGGCAAAATGGTGGTCTTAGGACATTGGGCAATATCTGCATGGATTATATTTCTCTCCTCCATACTAATTATAGTGATTTTGCTTGAGTGGAAATCTATATCCAGGCCACAGGAATTGGACTAAAGAAGATAAACGCAGTTATTTCCTCTGGGTAGTATTTATGTGGCTATACACTTAAGAGCTGTCCAGTCTCACCTCTGTGTCAAGGTGCCTCCAGTAAATCAGCTGATGAGTTGACCTCAGCTGCAAAGAGCCAGGGTTGTGCTGTTGGAATGAGTCTGCTGTCTTTTGATAGTAGTTTTTAATAAAACCTTGATTTATCACAATGATAAATATTACTAATTTATATTAACTTCAATACGGATTAAGCACAGTTCTTTGTACAATGAGGGTATCTCCTCTTACATTAACCCAAACCAGTCATTTAATCTAGTCAAATAAAGTATGAACTGGACAGCGGGGCTGCTAACACACAACAGTGGGGAAGTATTCAGCCTAAACTTTAATTATAAATATCAGTGACAGCCTATGATCCATAGGCAGATGACTGACTGAGTGATACTTTGCCATTTAATCTCTAGATGAATATTCTTAGCAGTCTCTCTCAAAAAAAACCCAAAAAACAGGAAAAAAAAAAAACAGGTGTGAAAGCCATTCACCTTCCCTAACTCAAGTTGCTTTAAATGTTAGCTGTCTCATAGCCACTCAAACAAACCATCTAGCATTCTCTGTGGTATCTCTAGAGAGCAGTTCTCCATCTGAGATATCTAAGTCAGTTTGGGTAACTTCTGAGGGTTCTTCATTTTCTCCATTGAGAGAGGCTAAGACAACCAGTTCAGACTAGACTGCTATATTTTATGTGGGTGAGTTTAGAAGAGATAAATTCTACTCAAAAGTCCAAGAATGTAGCTGTTAGTATGGCTATTTTGTGTTTTGCTCTTTGCACAGGAAGCATTGGAACCCTACACAGTCACATTATATATATATGGAAGATGGTCCCATATAAATTAGAAGGTTATTAGAAGGTTATTTTGCTTTTGCAAAATATATACAGTGAATGACAATAGATGGTGCACAAATCTGTCAGAAGGAGCATTCC
The DNA here is from genome assembly GCF_000705375.1 of Tinamus guttatus. The sequence continues at coordinate 352,456 of NW_010583631.1, forward strand.
TATATACAATAGGTACTCATTAAAAGAACTTTCCAAACATGCTCACACTCACCAGCAGCAAAGAAGTCAACAGGAAGTGTCAGATTTTGCCAGGTCTGTCATCAAGTTTCTCCATTAGAAAAAAAGACTTTTTCCTAGGAATCACATGAAAGAAGTTCCTAAGTAATCATTCACACATACGGCGTGTTTTGCCTCCCTCCCATCTTCAAAGCATACCCTGGTGGTCCAGTTGTAGGTATGTATAAGATAGCCTTTTTCTCCTCCCTCCACATGAAAGTCGGCACTGAGTCTCAACCAATAGTTTCCATGTGAACATGGGATCTGCCCAAGGGGGTACTAGCAGAAATCTGAAACAAGCTTTGATGTTCCAATAAGATAGCACAAGACCACACGGACAAATGCCCCTATGAATTATTAAATGCAGATTCTTTTGATCTCAAGAAATAAGATACTATTATAGTAATTTAATACAATTCTCCGAAAGATGAAATTAAATAAAAGTAAATGAAAACATACCAAATATGAATATTTTTAATGTGGGTTTAGACATTCCATATTGTTTTTACTTGTAATCTTTTCAGCCAGGACTTTTCTGGTCTGGTTTATTAAAAAAAAAGGAAATTATCTGAATAATTTATTTTTTCAAAGCTTTTACAACTATTCAGAAACTTTTAAAAGCTGAATATCTGCATTTATGACCCTGCATCTATTTTGGCAATCTAAAACCATCTCCATGGCATCAGAGATGGGATATATTTCAACCTTATCAAAAAAAATTACTGGCCAAAAATAAGATCAACAGGTATATAGAATGTTCAGTGTAGTTTGTGCAGCAGATCTTAATTTAAGAGAAACTAATTTTGGTAATGTGTCATACCAATACCAACTGTTTATATGAGCTTAGTTTATCATGTGCTGTGATAGAGTAACTAACATAGTTTATTGTGCTGTTATGGAGAATACAAATGTTTCAGTAGGTGAAGATGGAAATGAGGGCATAGAGAATTTTACCAAACTGAATTTTAAAGATCAGAACCAGAAGCATGCCATCAATAGGCATATCTTCACTGAGAACTTATTTAAATGAACATCTGTCATTGATGTTATTTCATGATTTGCAATAAGTGCACAAAATATAATTGAATATTCATCTTTCATTTCTGATAGAGTTCAGGCAGTGCTTAGAGTGAATTTATAGTGAATCAAGTATAGAAAAGATATGATATTAGCTACAATTCACATCACTGTAGTTTAAACTATTTATAGGTCTGCAACTTCAGTTGCAGAGTTGAAGAAAACATGCTGCGGGACTGCCAGAAGGTGCTTTTAGTTTTGTCACCCTTTAAAAATGTTTTGAGCAGTAAAGGTTACTCTGCTGTTCAGATGAAATGGTGCAGTCATTTCTGACACTGTATAAATTATTCTCTAAACCATGTTAAAAGCAAAAGAGAAAAATCACAAATTGTTCTTTGAAAATGTTTTGCCTCCTCCATGCTTTGGCATGAAGGATTACCTTCATGTAGTGAATACGCCTTGCATACTGTGCAAATTTTACCAAATCTGGACAAGATAGAATCCTTTAGAAAGTCTGCGGGGCTGTTAGGTATTGAACGCAGAGATGAGGGCAGAATGGAAGCCAGGGTTAGAGAGGAAGTTTAGGAGAAGATAAAGGGAATCAACAAGAAGTGGTAAGGCAAGACACAAGAATAAAAAAGAAAAAAGAAAGAAAGAAAGAAAACAAGAGTGCGTTGGTGCTAGGGAAGAGAAGGAACACAATATATTGTGGCTAGAAGGCATTAGGATGCATTTCCATCAGGGCCTAGAGCAGAGAAGAGCATGATATAGCAATAACAAAAGGAGGAATGACGAGGTTACACAGGTGTTTTGTGATCCATAACATATACTACTGAGGCAGAGAAGAGGGGAAAAATTATCAGGCAAGAGCTTTCCTGTTGCTTCTCCAATACCTCTGCATACTCTAATAATTCTGCTTGTATTAAATCAACTAATTTTGAACCGCAACATTTCAGCTGTTAACAGCTACCAAAGCCACTGATCAAATGTGTTCTTCCATCCCCCTCTAGTGGGAGCTCCAAACAGCAATTCTCTCTCCCATTTCCTGTTCCCACCATCCCTTCAGTAATGAAAGGCAGCTCTGCAAGTCTGGCAGTTCCAGTTCTGCTTCAGCGAGCTTGTTTGTGGGTGCATGCATGCATACATCGACATTGTTCAAGATTTTTTGCCATATTCTCCATGTTTAAATTAGTTAATTCTAAGCCAGAAGGCTACATTAAAAGAATCTTGAAGTTGCAAAGTTACCCTGTAGTCCAACATTAGAAAATGTCCAAATGAAGTTACGCTTAATTCATCGCCATATGAGTACGTGTTATGCCTGAGGATTGAAATACAAGATCATAAGACTCCCACTTCATTAAAAATGTATGATGAGCAGTGCTTAGGAATGAATCAGTTTTGTGTCATGACTGACGATCACTTTATGCTTTGGAGGTGAGCACTGAATGAAGCAGAAGAACAAAAGGGATTGTGATGGAAGTGACTGAATGTTTATGGAAAATTATATTTCATCCTGCTTTGCTCAGAGACTTTTTAGGAATATGATAAACAATCCCTGACTCTATGTTCTGATGTGTTCTGAGTATAGAGACTGAGATTTTGTAAATGTTTTTGAAGAACTGCTGAGTTTTCAGTCGTCACTAAGATAAATAGGAGCACTCTCTGAGCATGCATACTGCTGCATACTCTAAGATATCAGACCTGAGGCATCTCAAATTACCACCCCAAATTAGCTGGCACTTTTGACAATTCCCTATCTGTAAAATGGGGAGAATGATACCACAGGGACATTACGAAGATAAATTCATTAATGTCTGTTAATAACTAGGATACTATGAAAAAAAATCACCAGGGAAAAGCCCATTAGCAAATGAATAATTATGTATTCAGCACAAGATTTGGATGGAGGGCAGAAAATTAGGAATGGGGCCATACATTAAATTATATGAAAAGAAAGAAATATTATATGGCTGCTTATTCTGTGAACACAGTCTGTCTCGACTACTGAACAAGTCACATACTGTGGGGCAAATTGGGGGTGGCTGTGTAGTTAAATACTGCATCATAATGCATACATACACAGAGGCCACTTCAATCCTCTTATTTCTCTTTTTGCACTCTGACTTTTTAGTCGCATTTTTGTGTATTTATATTGCAAAGTAATAAACAGGAGTTTAAAGTAAGCACATGACTGTTGAATGTTAGGGTTGGAAAGTTCCAATCTCCCAGTTTAAGAAAAACCAGAATTTTGTAATTTCTGTAATTGCTTTCTCTAGCATAACCTGATAAATATGTGGGAGAGGCAAAAAGACCCCCTTTTTGGTCATTATTGAAAATGCTATTAACTTATGTGAAATTAGTGGTTTTTGTGCATCTGCATTACTAGTTTTGTGCATGGAATGAGATGCGTGCAGGTCATGCTTGTGAATGGCATGTGACTGTTGAACTCAAGAAGCTGAGCAAGGTGAACAAGAACTGGCATGAGCAAATCCTGCAGGCTTTGGGCATACTCTATGAAGAAGGTGAGTAAAGGACTCCTTGAGGCTGGAGTTAGTGTTTGTATTTGTCTTATTTTTATGAGCATGTGGACATAGATTTTTCAGAGGTTAGAGGAGCCAAGCACAAACATGATTTCCAGAGTCTTGTGTTTTAGCAGAGATTAATTAATTTTCATCCTTCCCTGGGGAAAGTAATAATTATTTTTTAAGTCTAATAATATACGCTTTTTTGACATTTCTGGCCATTTGCATATATTAGAAGCAGGAAAAAAAAAGAAGTTCTATTTTCACTTTAAATATTTGACAAAACTATTTTCTTTAAAGTGATTTTTAGAAATTACTGAACTATCCTTCTGAATCTTCCTCCAAATTCTAATCACAGAGGTGGGAATGCATGGACAGCACTCACCAAGAAAAAAAGGCTGTCAAAGTTCAAAGTGACTGAAAACGCAAGCGCAGAGTGAAAGGTGCTAGGTAAGTGTTACTGCCAGCTCATATTCACCCTGATATGACAGTTGTGCAAACACAGAAGCCTGAGACAAATCGTGTTAATAATTATCAGGTAGATCTTCCCAGTAAATGTAGCCGTTCTGCCAGTGTCTTAGTAGTTGTTTGCTTCATCCACAATCCTTATGATGACATCATTTCTGGATTCACTTTTTTTTTTTCCTCCCAAAATGTACCTCGAAATTGTCAAACAAGTTGGTTCAAACCCCACTATACAAAGTTAAAAGAAATTACTGTTGGCTTAACTTAAGCGAGTATCACTTTGCTCGAATCTGCTCCACCACAGAGGCTGGAAGACTTTATCTGTTATTTCTGCATCAAGCTGGCAGGGTCCTGGTGCCATCTAGCTGTTTTCTTCAGCTGTAGTTGAAAGAGACAGGAATAAAGGTCGGGAGGACTTGTTCTGGATAGGGACTAGACAATGTTGCTAGAGAAATGAATAAAATTTCAGGTAGAAGAGAGAACGCAAGATAGACATATCACAAGTCAATTTATGGTAGAATTTTGGCCTTAACACTGATGTTAAATGGTGTGGCTCATTTTAATGCCATTTTTTGAGGCATTTCGCTACTATTCCCCTACTATTAACATTTTTGTTTTTCTCATCAAAATGCAGTAGGAACAAATTTGCTAGTATGGATAAGTATCTAAACAGGAGGTAATTAGAAGAAAAAAAGAGTGCACTTTAGAGAATGAAGATGGTCAAGCACTTCTGTAAGTCCTAGTCAAGGTCTAACATTTCTCACATTTCTAGATGCCTTGGCAAATCCACTTGATAAAATTTTCCTGTTATATAGTCTCCTCTGGAATTTTTTATATGTGAATTTATTATAGTGCTGAAAAAACACTGCTTTCTCTGGTAAATTAATTTTACCCTTTGTAGAAAAAAAATATATGGAGTGAGTTATTTTTTCTTTAGAGGAAATGAGTATATTCTTGTCCACAAATCAATGTGTAAGAGTGTATTTTTTCATATATATATATATGTATGGAAGTACGCATATTTATATATTTACACATTATATGCACAGAGTATCATTTCATTTACTAAGCTATTGGTTAGTCATCAAGCTTAATCTTGCAGTCCATGCTGGAGAACAGCCTTTTTATTTCAGGTAAGTAAGTAAAGTAAGTACCCCTTGTGGTTTGAACAGCATTAGACTTTGTCAAAATAAATTCCAGAGTATATAAACCTGACAAAGACCAGCAATGGCTGAAAAGCAAAAAGGTTGCAACATGGAATGACAGAGATGTGGGATTTTCCTACACAAAATTAATATTTTTTTCATTGAGTTTCTTGATTAAGCAAGTTAATGCTGAAGAAAATTGCCAAATGGTACACAGGCAGTACCTTGTTTTAGTTTTTAGTTGATTTTTATTGTTGCTTTATGTTTGGTAAAGTAGGAACTTCTGCTTTATATGAAATTTCACTCTGTAAACAAGCCCATTTAACAATTCTCAGCCAAGTGGCATACTTCTCTTGAATGATCCCCATTTCTAGTGTGAAGCAGTGTAAATGATTGTTTTTCTCTTTGTCAAGGTGCTGTATAGCGATAGTCATTGGTGCTTAGTCATAGAATGTTAATTCAGCAAAGAGCAAAGAAGACAAAACTTTTGCTGTAGGTGCAAC